>JABUQX010016073.1:12500-20000 GCA_015478945.1 Trachelipus rathkii | reverse complement strand
GGTGGATTTTCTGATTGCGACGAGTTCTTCACTAATAGGAAAAAGGTGCGGTAAGGCAGGACTTTCTTTTCGACTATTCATTTCTTCTTACTGCTATTCTGTTCTAGTGCATCTTCACGCACCTTACCCAGTCTTGGGAAAGAAGGTTGGATGATATATATATATATATATATATATATATATATATATATATATTTATATTCATATATATATAATTATATATATTATATATATATATATTATATATATATATATATATATATAATATATAATATTAGTAGATGTATCAGATGTCAAATTTTTAACTGCTGGAGGCGAATGTCTATTTTTTCCACATCTGCGGATGGGATATTTAATGTTGCACATCCGTGGATGTGGAAGAGTTTAACATTCCTATATATAATTCAATGATTCATGTATATATATTTTATATATAATATATAATATATATATATATTACTATTTATATATATATATATAATATATATATATATATATATAATATATATATATATATATATATATATATACCCTATATATATATTATTAAAGGGTAAGTAGCACCATCAAAGCGATGAGATTAACTCCCGCTGGGCATTTAAGGTGTAGGGGTACGTCCCATGGCATTCCAGTGCCCAATAGTTCGTCCCCTCTTGCTCTCATATCCACACCCTTCTTATACAGGAGTAGACCCTGCGTGTCACATGCAGATCATAAAACACTATTACTTTTACAGACTACACCTTTTTTTTATATATCCCTGTGTGCGGGAAAGAAGGAGCTCCCATAGCGTATGTTCTGCATGTCGTAAGAGGCGGTATGGGGAACCCGCTACCACTTATACCCTTTTAATGCTTATGCATGCCTCAGACCTGATCGTCGTAGGCGACCTTGGATCTTCTGGAGGAATTGTATGAATCGTATGAATCGTCTGGGTACATGTAATGTTAGAGGCATAAATGGTGTGGAGATGAGGACAAAGGTGATGGATATATTTAGAAAGGATAACATTGATTTGCTTGCTGTGACTGAAGCAAATATGATAGGAAGTGGTGAAGACAAGGGGTGTGGAGCAAAATGTGTGTGTGCTGGAGTGGATAAGTTGAGATTTTGATGAAAGATTAACTCTGTGCCACAGAGCTATGGTGGATTTTTGTTTATGCGAGTACTAGAATTCAAGTGGTTATATTTAAGACTGAGAAGGTCAAGGTATGTGAGATTGTAAAATATGGTCTATCTGAGGGTTATGTTGAGGAGAGTGCAATTTTCTGGGATAATCTGAATAATATTCTTTAATGGTGTGAGTAGGGGCTTCAAATTAATTGTTGTGAACTTAAATGGTTGGATAGGTGATCCAGAAATGAGAATGGAAGGAAGGTGAGTGGTATGTGTTTTAAGTAATACATTCTTCGGTTACAAGAGTATTCATAAGTATACAAGAGTGGAGTTGGTAGAGTGAAATACATGATTAATTTTACGTTGGTAAAGATGTTGAAGTATGTGATGGACGTTAAATTAGTTAAGAGGTTGGGGATAGGAATATCAGATCGGGATGTTGCTTTATGTAAGATTAAGTTAGTCAAGAGGGCATGGATGGAAAAGAAATAGAAAAGGAAATGGAGAGAATTAAGTGAACAATGTTATAAGGAAAAGTGTGTGAGAGTACTTGGAAATAAATCAGTTGAATGTGAGCAAGATGAAACTGAATTAATCTGGACGCAAATGAAGGAAGTCTTTGTTAGCAGTGCAAGAAAAGTATGTGGATGTGCTAAAGTAGGATGGATGAAAGAATGTCAATAGTGAGTGGAGGAATGAAGAGGTGATGCAAGATATTAAAAGTAAGAAAAAAGTGGTTGAATGTCCTATAAACCAATGATGAGGTCTCAAAAGAAAAGTGTATTGAAATATATAAAAAGGAAAAAAGGAAGACTAAAAGTTGCATACGTAGTTGGAAAAAAAGAGGTAAAGGAACAGTTTGGAAGGAGAATGAATGGGAATTTACAAGGGAATAAGAAGCTCTTCCGGAAAGAAGTCCGAAAGATTAAAAAAAGAGAGTAAGAGGAATTTGCATAGAATAATGAATAGAGATGGCACTTTCGTGACTGATGCAGTGGATGTGAGGAAAGTGTGGAGGAGGGAACACTTTGAAAATCTACATAACATTGGCATTAATGAAGATAGTGGATGTGTGTGGGTTTGATAGAGCAAGAAGAAATAGGTATTTTGGGATGAGGTAATTAGTAAAGAGGAGTCAATAGGTAGAGTGAGAAAGATGAAGAATTATAAAATGGAATTAAAGTGAAATAATCAAGAATGAGAGCGAGATTGTGATTGACCGGATATGAATAATTTTAAAATGCCGGAGCCGGTTAATTTTAAAATGATTAGGTCGGAGTCGGAAAAAATGTACCGTATCCGCAGCCATGATCAAAAGTACGTATGATGATAGTGAAGCATTTGCAAGAATAAATGGAGTCGAAAGTGATTGGTTTAATATTAATAACTTGGTGAAGCAAAGATGTGTTGTTGTTTTTTGGTTATTTAATTTGTATATGGATGGGGTTATGAAAGAAAGGCGCATAATAGGAGTGAATGGCGTGGTTTTGTGAAGGGGTGTGTTTGTGGTGCTGGCTAAGGGATGGACCCTACATTGACAAGATACCACAGAGTTGGTCCGTTGCGACGTTGTGAAGCCATAGGGTGGAATTTTGGCCGCGAGGAGCTCGCACTTAACTTCCTCTACAGCTTCTGTCTCCGCTGTAATATCATTAAATCTCAACGATAAATTAGAAGACATTTTGAGCCATCTTCAAATGAAAATGATGACGGTTAAAAAGATCTTCTCTTCTCTTCTCCTTCTCCGAAAGATGTAATTAAACTAGAGCTAGAAAAACGCTTTGGTTCTGCGGAAATTAATGAACTTCATTCTATTGCAACTTACTTAGATCCCCGCTATAAAGGCATGTTTTTTTGTAACAATATTAGAACAAGTTAATCAGCATGAAGTAGATGAAAACTTCAACTAAAATAGTCTATGATCTAAATCGAATAAAAGTGAAACACCAAATTCCAGAACCAACACCTTCTACAAGTAAATTCACTGGAATATTCACTGGAAGACTTTCTACAGTCCAGTAGTGACAAAGAAACATACGCAGTAATGATGAAATGATTGAAAACTATCACTAAAGAAAACTAGATTAGATTCCAAAGAGCTGGGATCCAAACAGTAGAAAGTTGGGTGTCAGTTTCATGTGCAACGCTTGAGTAAAATCCCAAGAAAAGAAAAACTTGGTCATCTCCAAATTATGTTCAAGTCTTCAAGAGTATTAGATGCTAGGCTCTCAGTAGAAAAATTGATGTTTCTGAAGTAGCATCATATTTGAATTTCAAATTCCTGTGCAAAAGTATATAATCCATTGTAAAATCTCTCATTAAGGGCGATATGTTAAGAGGTTGGTGGGGTGTATTGAGTTGGGCCTTCTGCAAAGTCCCATACTAGAAAAAGAATATCCTATTGCTAAGTTAAAACTTGATATATATATATATATAAGAGGAGAGGAGAGAGGAGATATATATATATATATATATATATATATATATATATATATATATAGTAAGAGGTATATATATATATATAGTAAGAAGAAAGATATATACAGTATATATATATATATAGTATAGCATATATATATATATATATATATATATATATATAGAAGAGAAGGTATATAATATTTTACATATATGTTATATATATATAGATATATATAGATATATATAGAGTTGTTATATATATATATTATATATATATATATATATATTATATATATATATATTATATATATTACATATAATATATATATATATATAAATATCAAACACTGCATCTGCATCCGCGGATGAAAACATACCTGAAGTGCATCCTGACTTCTGATTGGCATGTTATAGTTATTGTTATATATATATATAGCATATATTTATAAAATAAATAGTATCAGAGAGATATAGTATATATATATATATATATATGTTATTAGTTATATAAATATTACATATATATACTTGTTATATATATATATATTATATTATTGGTTATATATTATATATATATGTTATATGTTGTTATACATATATATTATAAATATAAATATATACTGCTATACATATAGCTATATATATATATATATATATATATATATATATATATATTATTATGATGATATTAAAAGCAAACACTTTGTCCTGCTTGAGTTGGGCAGTGGTGCGTATGGCCTCTGTTTATCACCCCCTCATCTCAAGCCTCTCGCCCACCTCCTCCACCCCACTATCCCTCGCCAACATCATACCCTCTTCCTCATCCCTCTCCAATATCTCCTTTTATTCCATCCATCCACCTCCCTCTTGGTCTCCCCTTCCTCTCCTTCCTATCCCTCCGCCTCCCAAACTCTTCTTACCACTCTTGCTCCTCCATTCTGCATTGAATGCCCCATACCACTAATAACATTCCCTCTCTCCGTTCTTCCCAAACCAGATCTCATATATTCCTCCAATCACACCTCTCAATACTATTCCTAATCCCTCTCCTTCTTGCTAACCTCACAAAAACCATGCCTTCAACCCCTCATCTCAACATCCAACTTTTTTCCAGACCCTGGCATCTTAAACTCCTAGCCGTTTCACAATCTACACATCACTGCTGGGTGCCACAGATTTTTCAAACATACTATCTTAACTTTCCGTGATAGATCCCAAATTAACCAGCATTTCTTCTGGGGACCACCAAAGCCCTCATTCCTTCACCTATTCTAGTATGTTCTATCTCCTCCTTCATCCCTCCCCCACCAACTCCATCCCTAAATATCTAAAATCTTTACTTCTGGTACTACACCTCCTACTCTAACCTCTAACCTCCTCCTCCTCTCTTTTCTTCCTCCTCAAACACTAACACCTTACTCTTACGCCTGGATTTATTTTAAGCCCTTTTGTCCACACATTCTCTCAAACTCCCTCACCAAATACCTCAGCCTTCCGCGATTAGTATATAGTATATATATATATATATATATATATATATAGTATATAAGAGAAATGAACGGAGAGGTAAAAGATATAGAGTATATATATATATAAAGAAAATATATATATATATATTGTTATATATACATATATATGCAGGTACAAAACAGATCTCCGAAAGTTGGTAAGCTCGAGGGACTCCAATGAAACTGGTCAGAAATACACCTGCATCAACATACAGACCTCATTGCTTCTGAGAGTCCAGGCCATGGATAATCAAAGGTGTTATAGGCTAAGGTAAATTACTTTTCAATTGTTTTATTGTAGAATAGCTATCCTCGATATACATGATGTCTTCGTCACTGCAGGCATAATAAACTTGATAACTCTCCGTTGATAGAGATTTGTTTAATATTTATTAGACATAAGGAATTGATAGAATATAATATTCTATTTAAATTGTAAAGTTTATTTTTATTTGTGTTTTGACTCTTTCATAACCAATATATTAAATTAATGGGTATACGTAAACCTACAATTTTAGGGGTAACTTGGAGCATGGGTAAAAGAGAAAAAATTTAAGCATTTGTATTGGTACCAGAATTTATAACAATGTTAGCTATGATTATTTAAGGTTGTCAGGTCTTTCATTTGGTATCACTATGGCGCTAATTTTAGGGTATCTTACCAAACTCCGAAAGCTGTTAACCGATTTCCTTATAGAACTTCATTCATATACTATCAGTTGGGTTGTGAATCTCGTCAACTATCAAATTGCTGATGTTCCGGAAGATCTTGAAGTATTGGAAGAGAGGCATTACCTAAATTTTTCTCCAGTGCTTGGAGTTTGAAAACAAAGCAGTTCTTTCAGTTTTTTAATGTCAAAACCTGAAAAATCTTCAAAATTACACACGGGGGAGAGAAAAATCACTGCGATTTGCAACATTTCTTTTCGAACAAAGATTTTCTTATCTCATGATCTTTATAAATGAGTAGTGTCCATAGTATAGAAACCTAAAGACGCTCCTGTGTAGGATGGATGATTGAATGAGGCTCGAAATGGACGAACCTTTGAGCACCAGAGAGCAGCGAAAAGTCTCAGTAGCTCATCTTAACTACCCTTGGGAGTAATTTCTCGTTTCGAAGGGATTCTACGTGCCCTCTCCTCTTTGGCAGTTTAAATAACTATTTTATAAACCAGTATGGCCGATTATGAAAACGGATTAGTGGACTAAACTTTTCAAGCCTCAAACAATCGTCCCATCTCTTTAACCTCCATTCTTTCTAAAGTTTTCATATCTATCCTTAATATGAGGATTTGGAAACATCTTGATTTTTCCAATCTTATGTCTGATCCCCAGTTTAAGTCTAGGCACCTTCTTCCTCTCTCTGATTCTTAATCTTCAGCCTTTCTGCATTTCGATGAATCTTTTGCCGTGACGCTAGACGCGTACAACCCAGCAAAAAATTCCTATAGGATCCCATCCATTCCTATCTTAATTAAGATAGGAACTGATGGGATCCTATAGGAATTTTTTGCTGGGAAATCTTTCGATAGAATCTGGTGAAAAGCTTTGATTTCCAAACTCCCCCCTCCTCTTCTCATCTATCCTTCAGACCTTCTCTGTGATTTCCTTTCCTCTGCTTGCCTCTATAGCAGAAGTTGTAGTTGGCCAACGTTCGATCTTTAAATCTATAAATAGTGGTGTTTCATCAAGGTTCTGTCCTATCCCCAGCACTTCTTTTCTAATTTTCATTAATGCCCTTCTCTGTTATTTCTTCACCTATATAATCCACTCATATGCTGACGACTCTATCATTCATTTGCTATGAATGTCCATCCAGCATCAGGTAACCACTTCCAGAGTGCTGTCATTATAACTGAACTTCTGACTTTTTCTCGAATTTCACTTAGTATTGACCATAGTAATTTTCCATTTTTCAATGCTTCAAAACGTCAATTTCCTTATCTTGCCAGTCTACTGTGCAACATCGACGAAACATTCAATCTGGAACTTTTCAGTTCATATCCTTATCAAGCTCGCCGAAACAAGTGATTTGGGACAGAAGGAATGTTTTCCATACCCCGGGTAGGGCGAGAACCATCACATGTCCAAATACCAAAGAGCTCACCTGGAGATCCTCCTAGCAAGGTTTGTGTTTTTTTTCTCGTAATCTTTCATGAAAGGATTATATAATATCTCTTTTCAACAAGTTTCAGAAGTTAAAGGTCATTTGAGTATCCCTTCTAAATTTCTTCATATCCCAATTGTTTGTTCTTTATAGTAAATATCACCCAGCAAGGGAACATGCCTTACAACTATGGTTCAATCCACAAAGCTCTGCTTCAAAATACAGAGTCTAGGATTTTTTGCCTTAAACCCTCTATTAACTTTTTCCATGTTGCTTCTCTTTATAAAATTACTATTACAACGAACATTGCTCCTCTGAAATCTTTAGTCGCATACCTTCTCCATTGAG
>JABUQX010016072.1:30000-44979 GCA_015478945.1 Trachelipus rathkii | reverse complement strand
AAAATGTAAGGAATATAAGTTTAGTGAGTATGTAGGAGAAGATATATTGCTGGATGATTTGGTTCGAAAGGAGTGCGTCGAAAGTTAGTGAGGGAATTGATTGGTGCAAAGAATAATGTGCGTTTAGAAGTTGGTAGAGAATGTGTGGAATCAAATTTTTAAACTGAACAAATCATGAAGAAAATGATGAGTAGAATTGTTCATTTTTATTTAGCGTTATTTAGGATTTGCAACAGGGGCGTATGATAGATTAATAGGAAGCTCTATGGCAGTGTTAGTGATAAAAAAGTGTGGTGGTAGGCTTCTGAATGGAATCAAAAGTATGTATAACGATAGTTGAAACGTGTGTAAGAAATAATGGAGTTGAAAGTAGTTAGTTTAAAATTAATAGCGGAGTAAGGCAGCGGATAGTGTTTATATCTCCTGGTTATTCAATGGTTATAGATTGGTTATGAAAGATTTAGGATGGGTAGGCAGGAGGTGTTAGAATGATGCGAGAATGGAAGGAAATTGTTCATCGTAACTAACTATTAATATTAACTATTATTTATTCTATGGTTTTGCGTGGCGAATCTGAACAGAGTTTGGTAGAGAGATTTGGCAGTGTGAGTAAAAGGAGGGGTCTGAACGCAAACGCAGATAAGAGTAAGTTATGATTGTGAGTGAGGACAGTCCGGTGTGAAGTTATGTTGGATGGTGAGGAACGGAACAAGTGTCTGGTTTAAATATTTAGGTATTATGTTGGAGAAAAGGGAACGGATGATGCAGGTGTTGTAGGAAGGTTTGTGATGGCTAGGAAGGTGGCTAGGTGCATTAAATCGTTGTTGGATATAAGGACTAGTCATTGGTCGCTAAGGTTTCTTATGATGGTATTGTTGTTACTGTGTTAAGGTATAGTGGTGAAACTATGGTCTGAAAAAGGTATAGATCTAAGTACAATGTGTTTAGATGGACAATTCTATAGGGCGTGTTAGGTGTGAGAAAAATTGAAAATAAGCGAATGACGTTTAGGGAGTTGTGTGGTGTGAAGATAGGATTCATGAGAGATGATGAAGTACATTGAGAGTTGGTTGATTGAAGAAAGGATGATAGTCGGCTTGGTTAAGCGAGATATATAGTGGTGAAGGTGTGCTGGGAATTGACCGGAGGAACCGAAGAAAAATGGATTGGAGTCAATAAACCGGAATGCCTGGACTCCTGGAGGGGAGAGGAATGTTAGTTGTCAGAGGCGAGAAGAAAGGTGCATAATGGAGTGAATGGCGGCGTTTGTGAGGGGGTTCTATGATGTGGGCGACCGAGCAAAGGATGACACCTTCATTGGCGAGATGCCATAGTGAGGGTCCATTCGCAGTCCCATTGAAGCCCGTAGGGTGAGTTTTTCTGAACTGCGGTGTTCTCACTAAGGGTAAGAAAGGGGGGCTGTTAGACTGGGCCTTCTTTGTTCCGACTTGCGTTCATTTTCTATCTTACTACTTTTCGTTTCCGGTGCATGTGACGCACCTTACCTCCAGTTCAATGGAGAAGGTGGGTGATTTTTGATAATGATATGATGGATATGAATATAATTATTAATTATTTTATATATCTTATATATATTATATTATATATTATAATATTATATATATTATTATTATATATATATATAATATATATAGTATATATATTATATAATATATATATATATATTTAATTTATTTAATTTCGTTTATCCAAATACAAATTTACAAAATTTATTGAACTAAATTATTTATTATTTTCTAAAAGGTAGAGTTTATTTTATAAGAAAATTTGCAATGTTTAGAATTAATTTTGAATGTCTTCAACACTTTAGTTGTTTTATCACTGCTGTATACTTAATTATTCCTTAGACACGCGTTTTTGCGATATCGTTTTTTTGCATCCTAAAATCCAGTCTTTCCTCCTAAATAGCAAAATACACCAATAGATTCTACTATTTTTCTTTGAGAAAGGACCTTACATCAATGGTTGTATTTAAATATTACTCTTGAGACACTCATAAACCTCAGTTCTGAAGCATAAAGTTTCTTTTGTCTCATAAAGAGTGAGGTTAGTTATAGAGTACGTAGTCTTTAATGGAAAGGATTGCCTCAAGTTTTTGCTAGCGACAACTTGACACGACTAGTCATATTCAAACACCTGATCTGTCTCTTCTTCTCTCTCTCCTTCTCTCTCTCTCCTCTCTCTCTCTTCTCTCTTCTCTTCTCTCTCTCTCTCTCTCTCTCTCTCTCTCTCTCCTTTGACGCTGACACCTTTTGTAGAAAAGGTTTAGAAAGGTTCTTTGCCGTCTTTACGTCTAAGATTTCTCGGGTATAAGAAGGCAGTTACTTAGCTTGCAGGGCTGCGAAGTTAAAGCACCGCTAAATATTTTGGTTGAAGCAGGACAAAGGAATTTATTTAGGAGGGTAGGGCTGAAGCTGAAGTCGGATCAAAAATATTTTCTTTACGATAAAATATTTCTCATATTTGTAATTGAAAATTAAGATAAATTGGTTAGTAGTAACCATTTTATTCAATTGGCTCTATATACATCATAAATATCATAACCTTTAATTACTATGCGAAACTTATTTACAGTTCGTAACATTGAAAAATATTTTCTTCGTAGAAAATGAAATAATTTTTATAGTTCCTCTTCTTCACATTTTGTCGTTTATCAAAAGATGTCAGCTCGCTTTTCTCCTTTCTCCCTTCTGACGGTAGCGCTGCTGTCTTACCTTCTGATAAAACTGGACTCTCCGCTCAAATCTTTGCCTTTAATCCCCCAGAGCTATTCCTCCTTTTCACCTCCCTCCAACTCATTTATGCCTATTAGTGTAACTTCTTCCAGAGATGTTATTTCTTCCGTCTCTGAGCTTAATACTAAGAAGGCATAAGCTCCTGATGGTGTCCCTCCTATATTTCTTAAAAATTGGGTTTCTGAGCTTGCCCTTTACCTTGGTAAACTGTTCCATCACTGCTTATCCATTTCGACCTTTCATTTCTTCAGGAAGCGCGAGCTCAATCAGCCAGTGCTGAAGGGCTGGAACTCGTCCGAACCCACTAACTACCTTCCTATTCCTTTAACTTCTCTTCTTTCTAAAGTTTTAGAATATCATTAATAGGAAAATTTGGAAAACCCTCAATTGGTGATATTTTTCTTGTTTTTTGGCTCTCTTCTCTCCCAATTTCTGTTAACCTTCGGCTGTACCACTAAAGATAGAGGAAGCTCTTGATAGAGTCTGGCACAAAACTTTGATTTCTAAACTTCTTCCTTTCGGTATCTATACTTCTCTTTTGCCTTCATTCTGTTTTCCTGTCATAGATGACCGTTGTTCATCTATTGAAACTATCAATAGTGGTGTTAACAGAGTTCTGTATTATCCAAAAAAACTCTTTTTCTCTTTTACTTAAATGACCTCTCCTTCACTTCGCCTCAATCCCTTTATGCAACGGCGACACTTTTCATTATTCTTACCAATTCGAAAGACGTCCCACTCAGCATGGCTAACCAATGCCAGGAGGATGGCCTTGATCGACAAAACTTCGGGATCTTTCTCATTACTAATAATGTGTACAGAACTGATTGTTTTGTGCTTCAAAAGCACTGGTCTGTTATTAGCTATCGATTTGTGGTAAACTTCCTATCTCACGTACAATATATTTTCGGAAACACACAATTCAGATCCTTTTCTTAGTGTTACTTAGGATTTCCTTTCTTTCGTTTTCTTCAAAGCATTCATACTCGTCACTAAACCAGGTTCTAAGAAGGTGGATGCTCAAAGGATCCCGATTTTTTTTCAAAGACTCATTGTTTACTCTGCTAAAGAGTCGTTGTCGCTTTTCTATGGAATATCATCATACATCAGGTTGACTTCTACACATACACCCTACCTTTGAATGGTGGGGTCTAGGACTTTTCGTCTAATGAACTCTTTTTGCTCTCACTAACTCCCCTGATGTTACTTCTGATCGTGAACGGTACCATCAACCGTACTATAGTATCGCTATTACGCATGACACTCCTATTCCTTGCTCTCTTTGAAGAGGAGCTGGGAGCCACAACACAGTTTCATCATCTTCTCTCTCCAACTCCTCCAACTCCTACCTTCTGAATTACCCCTATGCTCGGGCTCGTGTATCATAACTACTAAATCCGGCACTTCTTTTTCACAGTTTCCATTTGAGGTCGTGGTCATGCCCGCCAGATTTGATTTTGGTTTGGAGCTTTTCATTAAATCTGACTAGATATATATGTAGGGCTTTGACTTTTCCATCAGAGATATATTATATGTATAATATATATATATATATATATTATATTAATATATAATATATATATATATATTATATTATATTAATATATATAATATATTATATATATTATATATATAATATATATTAATATATATATATAAATTCGAATCTATCCTTAAGGGGAAATTTTGCACACATTGTCAAATGCTTCAAATGTGATTCCCTGTCGCCAGTATTGACTTTTTGTTAGGAAACGGTTGCACTTACGATCTTCTTGGCCTCTCTCTTGATTCTTGGTCCTCAGCCCTTGGCATTTGGGGTGAATCTTTCTACTTCTGTGGCGCTTGACAAATCGCAAGCCTTCAGTAGAGTCTGGCACAAGCTTTGATTTCTAAGCTTCCCTCTTTCGCTCTATTTCGGTATCTTTCCTTCTCTACTGAATTTCCTCTTCAAGGCGATCATTGCACAGTTGTAACACGGGCCACCGTTCATCCATTAATACTGTAAATAGTGGGTGTTCCTCTAAGGTTCTGTCCTTTCCCCCAACTCTTTTTCTACTTTTCATTAGTGACCTTCTCTCTATTATACTTCACCAATCCACTTCGGATTTGACGACCATCCTCTCATGTTTGAAAGATATCTCACTCAACAGCAGGTGACTCACGCTAGGAGGCTGCCTTGAAGCAACTAACCTTTGACCATTCTCGAATTTCTAATTGGGGTATTGTGAACATGGTCGTTTTCAATGCTTTAAAAATTCATTCCTCATCTTAGCTACTCGACATAATATTCCCCACAACTACATAGAGAGAGAGAGGAGAGGAGGAGAGAGAGAAGAGGAGAGGAGAGGGAGAGAGGAGAGAGAGAGAGAAGAGAGAGAAGAGAGAGAGAGATAACTCACAACTCAAACCTTCGTCTGTCCTCAATATTTCTTGGTGTTTCTTTTACTCATGACAACAATTGGAATGCTCACATTATTTCTCTTCAGAATGTCTTCACGCCACTCCAGTTGCTGCTTCTTTATAGGGAGTTCCTTCCATAGAGTACGAATCACATATCTGGGTAGTTCCACTCAAACAGCTCTTCTTAAAGTCAAGTCTAGTCTTCTTTAAACCTGTCAGACTCCGACTCCGTCTCAATATCTCTCTCCAGTCTCCTTCAGTCAGTCGAAATGTTGCCTCTCTTTCTTTATACTATCGCTATTACCAAGGACACTGCTCTTCTGAACCCCCCTCTCTCTCTCTCTCTCTCTCTCTCTCTCTCTCTCTCTCTCTCTCTCTCTCCTCTCTCTCTCTCTCTCTCTCTTTCTCTCTCTCTATTACAACAGCCACTGCTCTTCTCAAGTCCCCTGTCGCATACCTCCTTCATTGTAAAGGACTCTGCGACACGCATATGCTACACACCCACCTCGCTGTCAAAACTCTCTGAGCCCCAGACTTAAACACTATGCTCCAATCTTAACATGTACTCACTTGATAAGTCTAGAGCACACTTCCATTATGTATTTTCCAAGTACTTTTGACAGTGGACCTTTGGGGATATCGCCCTTTGAACTGGATCCGGGTTGGGAATTTCCCATAATTGGTGGAATTTGATAGGTCTCTGACGCTTTCCCCACCAGAATATATGGGAATTTTCAATTATCTGTGAAGAATGTAGCCGAAGTATAATTTTTTTTTTGACAATTTACGTTTTCGAACAAAATTTGCAACAGCGCGCGAAGCGACAAAAGTTTGAACTCTTTTTTTTTTTTTTAAATTTATTTGTTCATGGAATTTGTTTATAGTACAGCATTTTTAAGGTTGAGAAACTTTATACGAACATAAAAAACTTTGGAAGGAAATAAGGTTAAAGCTTGAGTGGTTATTACACTAATATATATATCATATTATTATATATATATATATTATATATAATATATATTATATATATATATGATTAGATTATATATAATATACTATATTTATACTATATAATATATTATATATAATTAAATACTATATATATATATAAATATATATATATATATATATATATATATATATATATATATATATATATATATATATATATATATATATATATTATATATTATAATATTATTATATTTATATATTTAAATATTAATTAATATATATATATTATTATATGTTTATCATATGTTTATATATGTTTATATGCTACCTATATATATAATTTATTTATATATATTATATTATTATTTATATATAATTAGCAGATGGAATTTTTTTCGCTCCGCAGATGCGGATTATATTAATATATACTATATATTTATATATATTTATAACTTATATATATATATATATATTATATATTATATTATATATATATATTATCTATTAATATATATATATTTAATATATATAAATATATAATAATATATATTTATATATATAATATATATATATATAATATATATTATATAATTATATATATTAGATATATATTTATATATATATATATATTATATAATATTATTTTATATCTATTAATATTATATATTATATATATATTATATATTAATATATATATATAATATATATATATATATTTATATATTATATATATTATATATATAATATATATACTTACATTATATATATATATTTATATATATATTATAATTACATATATATATATTATATATATATATATATTATTATTTTTATATATATTATAATTATATATTATATATATATATCTAATATCGGTTTTAGCCACTAATCTCATTAACATAAAACTGTGTTACCAGGGTATGGGAAGGGGACCCAACTCAAATTCACCACACCAACCTCTTTCCCCACCTCCGCCCTTAATGAAAGACTTTACATGGTGATATACTTTTTGCACTGTAATTGAAATCTCAATATAGGAAAGGTTTGTGCTTGAGAGAAACATTCATTTTTCTGCCTTTTCTGCAGAGAGTATGCTTCTATTTTCATCAATATTTAGCACCGCATTGTTACTATTTTCTCATTGGAACATAGTTGGAGGAAAAGGTCCAGTATTTACCTTTACCCCAGTATTACTCATGTGCGGTGGGTTAAACATTTGCCTTAACTTTCGACACACTGACAGATCATCATTATGTTAGTTCTAGTCGTTTTTCTTCAGGTGATTAGTTTGTCAATCATTTGCACCAAATTCATCTTTTGGCAATGCGTGTGTTTGTTCATCACTACTGGACTGTTAAAGTTATTGTTTGCTAAATTCTGTTATTGTTTTAACTTCTATAACGAAATTGGTTCTGTGGTTTTTTTATTTATTTCCTTTTAATAGGTGGCGATCTAATAGACTGTAAGGATTGAATTTTTTCAACTGAAACACAAAGTGACGAATTAACTTGTTTTACTATTATTGTTACAAAAAACTTGCCTTTATAACGGGGATCTAGTTAAGTTGCAATAGTAGAAGGTCATTAATTTTCCCAGAACCAAAGCGTTTTTCTAGCTTAGTTTAATTCACATCTTTATTCTTTGTAAATTCTCATCATTTTTCATTTGAGATGTTCAAATGCTTCCTTTAGAGTTGGATTAATGGTTTACATCGGAGACAGAGTGTAGAGGCAGCTGATTATTTTTTGTAGTTCCTTCAAATGTTTCAATAGCTTAATGCACTGTGATATGAAGTCATTTCCACATTAGTAAGATGTTAATGGAATACGAACTGGCCGTACAAAGCAAGAGGTTCTTAGTATCATTCTTTCCATCATTTGAAGTGTACTATTCCAACGAGTATGCTGTGCTTTGAGTAACACTAAGATATGGGAATATCAGCCGTTTTTTGAATGCCTCAACTCATTTTATATTTTCTTTCCAGATGACATCTTGAGTATTTTTATTATAAAATTCGTTATCAAATCTCACAATAAATATCCGAGCAACATCCGCAGGGAAAGCGTGGATACGGATGCGGATGTTAATATACTGTGGGAATGCTCCGCGGATGCGGATGTTAGCCCCCACTAACTTAATATATATATTATAATATATATAATATATATATATATATATATATATTTATATATATATATATATATATATATATATATGTATATAGATATATAATACTTATATAATTATTTAGTAATTTCTATTTAGGTTACATAGATTTAAATAAATTCATTGTAGATTTGTTTTTTACTATTTTTATAGATGTGAATCTCTTTTATAAAATAAAGTTTCCTATTGATTTTATCAAATAAAATGTGTTCGGAATCCACGCAATCGTTATGGATAAAACAACATTCACGCATAATTGAACAAAGATCGAATATATTATATATATATTATATTATTTATAATTATATATATATATATTATATATATTATATATATATATATCATATATTTTATATTATATATATATATATATATTATGATATACTATATTATATACTATTTATATATGTAAAGTTACTTAACGCCCACACGGAACGGGGGCTCGGAACAAAAAAAAATTTCACAGGTAGCTCCTATGATACATAAATAGATGTTTTAGGGTCGAATTGAAATTTTTTTTCATGACCAGGACCTGACCTGACCTGACCTGACCTAACATAACCTACCTGTAACCTAACCTAACCTAACTATAACCTAACCAACCTAATTTCGCCCCTAGAAAGGTTAAAAAAAAAAAAATTCATTTCGACCCCAGAACATCTATTTATGTAGCATAGATGCTACCTGTTGAAATTTTTTTTTGATCCGCTCCCGTTCCCGTGTGCTTACGTAACTTTGATCATATAGATAGTATTATATATATATATTATATATATTTATTATTATATATATATAATATATAATATTTAATATATATATTATATATATATATATATAATATATTATGATATATATAACTCAAATAATATCATAAGAGCGAGACGAGAGAGAGAGAGGGAGAGAGAGAGAGAGAAGAGAGAGAGAGAGAGAGAGAGAAGGAGAGGAGAGGAGAGAGAGAGAGAGGGAGAGAGAGAGAGAGAATTGATTACTCTTGGAAAAGGCGTCATGATGAAAGGTACGAAGTGTATCTTGCTTTGAAACTTACAATAACGTTTCTAAAAAACGCTTTTAAAGCAACCTTTTTGGCAACCATAAATGAAATTTTTAGCCAAGGTTTTTAATAGCTTATGAAAAAGATTTTCAAGTTAATACTCTAAGTATTTTAATGCATGCAGCAGTGATTATATTATCCCTAGGTTATAAATAAATAAGTAAATAAATAATAATATTATTATTAATTCTGGCACAGGATTAAGTTATTATACAAATTATATAATTACTGGGAGAAACTTAAGCTAATAATCCATTTATCTTTCCCTGGAACGAGTTGATAGCTTCCAGGCTCAGATAACGAGATAATGACGGTCTTCTGAGATCCTCTCAGTAGGGGAGAAAATGCAATTTGTCTCTTCGTAATTTTTAAACACCTTCGAAACTCTCTTGATGAGAGAAGGCGCGCGCTGCCAGACCTCTTCCATCCTCCTTCTCTATTTACCCTCCACATGACTTAAATGATCCTCATTAAACTAAAAAAAAGGTGTAAAGATTTTTTTTCAAAAATTGAGCATAAAGAAAATTAAATGTAATTATACAGTGTTTCTATTATGCAGAAAACGTATAACCACCAATAATTTAAACAAAAAGGTTTCAAATTCTCAAAAATTCCTGTAAATAAAAACAAAATTTGAGTGTTTTGGGCACTACAGTTTTGCTCATGGCAACGATGAGGTAGCAACATATTACCTGGAACTATCTCTACGTTCTATCTTTCTCGTGTGTTTATGAGTGCCTATCTTTATTTTGAGAGCACCGTGCTGGGGATTCATCTCACTCTTCTAGGTCGCATGAAAAGCTTTGCTGGGGAAATAAAGGAAATAGTTTATATATATATTTTGAGACCGACGATATACTTTATAGAATGAAAAAGGAAAAGGGATATTATATTATTATAATATTATATATATATATATAATTATATATAATTTAATTATAATATATATTTATATATATATATACTTATATATCTATATTATATAGTATATTATATTTATATATATATATATATATAATATATTATATTAATTTATATATATAATATATATTATATATATATTATATAATATTGCCGTCGAGCGCAGAGTAATGGGAATATAAATTAGCGCTCAAGTTTATAAATATAACTTCCCACAAGTGAAATAAAGAGAGGTTATTGAATAGAATTAAAATAAACCAAATATCTTTGTTATCGGGCTTCTTTCTAAATTCATATTGATTAAAATTTAAAGTTTTAAGTTGTAGGCAACGATCCAAATCGTGCAAAAAGACAGACTTAAAAATTGAGTTCAGAAACGGATCAAATTCTTACAAGGCAATAATGTTTTCTACTTCTACGTCTCCTCTCTCTCTCTCTTCTCTCTCTCTCGCTCCTCTCTCTCTCTACTCTCTCTTCTCTCTCTTCTCTCTCTCTCTCGTTTCAAACTAACTTTAGATTAAGAAAGTATCTTTTCAACCGTTTTTAGAAATTAACGTTTGGAACATTAAGGTCTACAAAAAATAAAAATTGGAAATATCAAAAAAGTTTCATCACGATTAAGCTAAGCACAGGCTTCATCCTCACGCAGCACTGGAAGTCTGCACCGCACCGCACCAGTACAACTGAAATTGTGTACCGAGACTCCGTAAAGCACCGAACCGACACACCACCGCACCTTGCACCTCACCGCACTCGTGTCAGAACACCTGAAATTGTACCACTGCACCTGACCCCACCTCGACATTGGTCATAAATTTTCCACTCTGGCAGTTGAAGAAGTAAACGAGATCCGAAGTTACTTTCTTCTTCTTCTTCTTCTTCCTTCTTCTTCTTCATTCTTACTTCTTCTTTTCTTCTTCTTCTTCTTACTTCTTCTCTTCTTCTTCATTATTTTATTATTATTATTATTATTATTATTTTATTATTATTATTATTAATCTTATTTTTTATTATTATTATTTTATTATATACTTATATATTATTAATTATTATTATTATTGTTTTTAGAGAAACGTTACGAGACTATTTTCTAGAAGTTAATTTTTAACCTTTTTGAAAATGTAATATATCAATTGAATTATATTACTAAATAGAAGAATAAATAACTAATACAGAAAAAAGCTGAGAAAATTAAAAAGTATAAAAACCTTATCAGTAATAAAATATATTTTTTGAAATGCTAAGCTTGTATTTGAATCATCAAGTTGCTACAGAAGACTGACTTAAACAATTGTTCGTCCACTCTCAACTGTGGTGTCGTGTATGTGCGTATGTGCGTGTAGTGCGTAAGGCTAAGGTGAAAGGAATTTAAGAATGAAGGCAGAAGAAATTCTTTAATTAGAGTGTATCGCAAGATTGTTAAAAGGACGATAACGGATAAATGCAATAACAGATTATTTACAAAAGTGGGAGAAAGATATCTTAATTTCATCTATTTTTGCCTTTCTGGATTTATTTTACTCTACTTTCTTGCACCATTTGTAATATCATTATTTATAGGTTCTTTTGGTACCTACCTTTAAAAAACCCTATAAAAATACTTTAGCAAACAATTATTCTCTTTCCTATTTGTCCGTACTTTCTCATGGTGTTATTGTTAGCAATGAGGATATATTTTTGTTCTTAAATTCCTTCTATTCTGTAATGTTGATTAAAACTATTGCAAGTGGTGGCACAAGTTTCCGCTTAATCAGGAATAACGAAGGCTAACTTGTTCGTTTTCCTGATATTTGTTTGACACTGTCTTCCAGCTGTAATCGGTCAGTGAGACTAATTGGCATTGCACTAAGTTCCATGCAAACCCAACCTTTTTTGTTCCTAAATCTAAAATCATGCCATTGGGTTCCTGTATCGTGAGCCTAGTCTGCAATTATCTTTAATGTGCGTTTGATTACTTAAGTGTAGCATAAGCACAAGATTGATGCATCTTCTAGTGGCAAGTGTTAGAATTACCTCCAGTCAGCTTGACAGGCTACTTTCCCCAGAGTTTTCACCTGATGGAAGAAGCCATAATATAAGCTGTAAAGAAGGCCATGGAGCCCGCCATGGAAACAGTCCTGAGAAGGGTCATTGAAAAGTGCACCAACACCACCATGCAGCAATAAAGTTGAAGCAGATGCCTTCAAGAGCATCGCTCAGTTCCAGGAAAGCAGGAGCCACACCTCACTGAAGCTCAAAGCAGAGAATCTGGCGAAGACCTGACTGAAGGATGGCTCGAAGGAGGTTCTGACTGACAACATCTTGAGTGAGCAGCCTTTGATTGACAAATCCATTCAGTACTGCTGTTGAATATCTCTTCTGCATAATCAAGTACATCTGGTGAGACAAGAGAGCTACCTGTCAAATGTCAACTTTAAAAGGCTGTTATTTATGAAGATTAGCAATCGTCAAGTCGAGTACGAGAAGAAGGAGCAGAAGACCAAGAAGAGATTACATATATTCTCTTTCTGAATTTGTTTCTTAATATTTTTGATGTGTTCAATACTTTTTGTACTCTATAAATAAGCTTTGACGAATATAAACTAATGTTTAGTTTCATTTCTTTTCATTTAATTACACTGGTCAGCAAATTAAAAATAAATTTTCTGAAATGAAACATACGTAGGTGAACTTAACTTTTGTTTTAAGGATGAATCTAAAAATCAAATCAGTTTATCTCTATCACATTCAAATTTTTAGTTGTGACACTTCAGAAATAACCGGAACATTTGTAATGTTATATGATTTCAATGTTATATATATTATGACAGTATAATCAATATTATCAGTTTTTACATATTTCTTTGAATTAAATATAAAAAAATATCAAATAAATATGCTCGTATGTGTGTTTTTCAGAAGTTAAAAATATATTAAATTTGAACAAATATTGAGGCCGGATGAATTATTATTATTATTACTTATTTCAATTTAGCTTCACTTAAGCGCTAGAAAATATTATATAAATATTTAGAAGCCCTCCCCATCTTTCGTGGTGAATTAAAGTAAAGGAGGTTAAATAATTCGATAAAGATCAACAAGGGGTGTATTTTTAACATTTTGCTGTTTTGGAGTAAAAATTATATGTTTTTGGTTAGTTTTTAGCCAAGTATTTTGGTTAGTCTTTAGCTAAGTAATGTTAATTAGTACCACGACAATCCCATAAAACACACGCACACATACACAAAAAAAACAATAAAGTTTTGTAAAGTCATCCTATAGACAGAGAAGAAGCGCTATAACTTTCAGGACACCCCAGATTTGCCATAAGTGTTCGCCATACTTAATAACTTTCAAAACTAGTGACGTGGTTTCATGTGTTTCCTTCTTTGTTGTAGTATGAGACATCGGTATAGAGGAAAGTTTATTCGAATTATGCAGCAACACTGCCTTTGAGCTTCTTTTGGATGAGTCTATTAATAAGCACCAATCATCAACAGCATATGTAATGCCCAACTCTGACAACAGTTCAATAACATCAGTGCAGTAACAAATCAAGGTATCTTAGTAAAGTATTTCATTAAATTTTGGTTTCCATTTCTATATATTGAGATCATAGTATATCTGTTTAATAAATTACACTCCTGCAAGCGTGAACCTATTAGTCCTAATTTGTTTAGACAGATACACATCACTAACCAATTCACTGATCTGCTTGTGCGAAGAGGTGGGGTTTAATATTTGATCCTTCTGGTATGTATGTTCTGTCTCTTGAAGTTAATGCTTCTACAGTAGTGTCAGGAGAACCATCATCAGTCAGGGTGAGAACTTTATTGCCAAGAATCTGGTGCTGCTGGGATTGGTAAGTCTTCACCATGAAGTGATCATTTGGGTAAAAATTAGTTTTTATTTACACCTGATGCTGTTGGGATTGGTAAGTCTTCACCATTTGGTTACAAATTATTGTTTTAATTTTTTTAAGTAAAACCAATAACATTTGTTAAGCAAAAGTAGCAATCATGATAATGAGCTTTTGGCTCTAACCAAATAATAGGTACTCCAAAAGGCAAATGCTCATTTTCTCCTTGTAACTACTGGGTTAGTTTAACATAACACCTAATGTATGCTATATGTTGAGTCCAGGCTTTATCTTGGTCCCCAAAGGAAGGAGAATTAAAATAAAGTTTATCAGCAGTTTTCAGCAGTGTTGATATTAGTTCGCGATGACTTTTCGTGGTGAATTCTCCGTAAATATAACAAAAATATTCGGAAGTTTTGCAACCACAATTTTCATCCATATTGTAAATTCCAAAAAAAAAAAAAAAAAATTAATGAATTAAAATAAACTGAATATATCAAAGTATTAATATTTATGCATATAGTAGGATAAAATACATGTTAAAACTTTATGACTGACTGAGATAGTTTTCGTGCGAAGACGTTTTTTTTTTCCTTATTAAATCCTAACTTCAAGCAGATCATTTCTTAATTTACTTAACTTTCTGGTCTTTGAGATATAGTGCAATTTGATTTTTAAAATAAAGTATTTGTTATTAATAATTTGTAATTTCAACACATTGAAAACATCGGGCTACCACAATATAAATGTATTAACAGATAAATAGGGAAATTGCGGATATGCTTTTTAAAATTCAAAATTTCCAACAGATGTTTTGAAAGAGTCATTTATTAGTTGCTCACGTCGAAATGTAAAACGTTGTGATTAGTTCCATAATAATACAAAATTTCTAA
>JABUQX010016072.1:0-25000 GCA_015478945.1 Trachelipus rathkii | reverse complement strand
CGGACAGGTAGAAAAAATGCATCTCAATATTTCACTTTTCAAACGTTTGAATTTTCGGAAAGTGAAAATTGATATTATATTAATTTTTCTACTCATCCGATCATCATCAAATTTTCAGGGCTTGTATGTCTTTTACTTAGATAATTTTTTGCATACTCAAAAGAAAATTTTTTAAAAATTTGAAATTTTGAAAGTTTGTTCCAAGAACAAATCCAAAGCTATGCATAAACCAAGAAATTATTTAAGTAAAATATGTATCTCTCTCGATTATATATGCCCTAAAATTTCATCCACTTCGTCTGAAATAAGAAAAAAAATATCGCAATTCTCTCTCATTTTAAAATCCAAAAAGTGTGTTTAAAATTGGACAACGTTGAGCACAAACTCAAAAAATCGAAAAAGTAGTTCGTGCATTTTGTAGGTAATTAATGGTCCCATATATGCATACCTCAAGTTTGAAGTCATTTCGAAAAATTCTGGAAGTTGATGCGAAAAATGTCAAACATGGTTTTGAAAAACTGAATATTGTGACAGAAATACTAAAGACTCAAATGATAAGAGTTATAGTGCTAAATAATTACAGTTTGGTGTTTATAGGTCAAAATTGGCCGATAATCCTGAATTTATGTCCATTTAAGGGGGCGAAATTAAAAATGAACTTTAAATAAATAGTTGCACTTCCTTTAAAAAAAAAAAAATTAACTGTAATTTTAATAGAAGGTTGTTATCTCAATCATTCCTTCAGGTAATGATGAAAGACAAATTGGTTTAATTGATTTTAAATTCATCTAAAAAGGTGTTTAAGAATCTAAATATAACCTTTATAAGATGCCATTGCTAATAGAAATTATTCACTATACATATATATACATATAAGTTATAAAGATATATGGTATATATATGATGTTGTTGGGTTATTGTTGTTGGCTACAGGTTGTTATATATATAGTTAAAGTATATGTTATTATAAAGTTGCTGTATATATATATATATAAAATATATATATATATATATATATAAACGCCAGCTTCCAAGTTAGGGGGTATGCTTGTAATTTATAGAGCTCTATATATATATATATATATATATATATATATATATATATATATAAAATATATATATATATATATATATATAAGAAGGTTATATATATATATATATATATATATATATATATATATATATATATATATATATAAAAGAAATATTACAATACTTAAAACATTTTTTAAGGATAATTTAAATGATTAATATTTAAAAATGTTGAGCCTGGGTTTAAAAACAATAGAATATCAAATACAATATTCAATGATGGAAAATTCACAATAGAGCAGTTCTATAATTTATATGAAAAGGGCAATATGGGTCTACGGTAAATTTGTGGAGAACCGTTTTAATAAAATAATCAGTAAATTATACAAACAAATTTTCTCACACTCATAATAGCTGCCACAGCTCCATTTAATCCTGTCATTCCTTTCCATAGTACTTAAAGCCAAGTTCCTGATCCTGATCCTTGGGATCCAGGCATAGAGATAGTATGGGTATATATACATATTACTACATATATATATTATAGGTAGAGAGATATATATATATATATATATATATATATATATATATATATATATATATAATATATATATATATATATATATATACATATGGTTTTTAGAGGGAAAAATCTACAGTTTAAAGTTTATAGGTTCAAATCGGCTGATAATCTTGAATTTCATGTCCATTTTTAGGGTAGTAATCTAAAGTAGTAACGAGCCCAATATTGGACCCTGTCCTTATTAACATATTCTCTATAAATTATTAGTCCAATGTTTCAGGAGTAACTATTTCTTCTATGGCGTTATGATTAGCCAAAAATAATAATAGAAATATGCATCTTGATTATTCTGCAGCACTCTCCTAAAAGCTGGCTCCCAACAGTGATCCACAATTTTATCTGTTGTTTTTTTTTTTTTATTTTTGATGATTTTTTTTTGGACATCCTGTAGAAACAAAGAAATAGACTCAACTGATTCGAATCGAGCCCGAACTGAACTGCAGGTTAAAAAATGCTCGAATCCGAACTGAATCCGAGTCTAGCACCTTGACTAAACTGAATCCGAATCCGTGTGTGTGGAATGCTCGAATCCGAATCCGAATCCGAATCCGGTTAACCCTCGGATTCGAATCCGAATCTGAATCCGGATTCGAGAGCTCGAATCCGGATTCTTCGAATCCGAACTGATCTCGGATTCGCCCATCACTCTGATATATATATATATATATAGAGTATAGCATATATATATATATATATATACATATATATATATATATATATATAATATATATATATATATATTAGTATATATATATAAGGTTATATATATATATACATGCAGTATGTACATTTGTATGTGCATGCTTAATATTTGCTTTTATTAATTGACACAATTTTTTTTTTTTTTTTTTTGCGTCAGTGTACTTTGCGACCCGCTCGCCTTGAAGGTTACGGTTACCCTTTTTTAACCAATTAATGACTTTAGAAAGGAGTGAAAGAGTACCGTCTTTTTCCGTAAGTACTCATCTTCGACTTCTTTACCTCTTCTTAAAAAATATAATAATAATGTTTCTTGGCCTGCTTCCAAGTTTTTAAATTACTTCAATAAATAAAAATGATGTTGGAGCATAAGTATTATGAATTAAAGGGACATATATATATACATATATAAAGATGTGGATATACATATATATATATATATATATATATATATATATACAAAGATATATATTAAGGTTGGTTATTAAGTTGGTTGAAGTTAGTTACATATATTGTTATATAGAAGAGTATATATTAAGGTTATTGTTATATATATATATATATATTATGTTGTTATATATATATATATATTAATATTACATATATTATATATATATTATTATATATATATGCTACATATATTACATATACATATGTTATGCTATTAGCACATATAGTAAGGTTATAATATATTATATACATATGTATATATATATATATATAAGTTCAACATAAAACTTAGATGTTTCTACTTTTAAACCCTCCTTACACAATCTCGCCAAATCCTTCTCTACTAATCCTCTCAAACCCCTCACCACACAAAACCAAATCATCCGTATATAATAATAGGTAGGGCACCCCTCCACCTCTTTCCATTCTCCATCATTCTAACACCTTCCACTGCTTTTCGCCCACCACTAACACTCCTTCTTTTCATAACCTCATCCGCAGTACAAAAGGCCAAATTGAATAGCCAAGGATACATAGCATATCCCCGCCTCACTTACTAATATTAAACAAATCACTTTCAACTTCATTTATTCTTACACACACGCTTCACTATCGACATACATACTTTGATTCCATTCAGAAACCTACCACTAAAACCATATATCACTAGCACCCTGCCATAGAGTCTCCTATTAATCCTATCAAAAGTCTGTTGCCAACTACAAAATCTAAATGTATTCTTTCTGTTATTTCTTCTCTAATCATTTCTTCTTTTTCACGGGAAGATTTGATCCAATAATATCCTCTCTGCCACTTAAATGCACCTTATTCTTTTCACCAATTGGTCCCACAGTCACTCAACGCATTTTCCACCAAATAACACAGCATACATCTTCCCTGGCAACACTCAATAAACTAATTCTATAGGTTCTTAAATAGTTAACACTTTTATCCCCATTACCCTTGTTAAGAGTACAAGCTTTCGATAATACTGTTTCCTCTGGAATCCATACCAACCAATGCTTTGTTACACATCTTCCAAATCCGTTCTGCTATACTTCACTGAAGTATCATCTATACCAGATTTACCATTTTCGGTCTTTACTTCTACCCATTACCTTCTCCTTACTAATAACCTCTCATCCCTAAAATACCTATTCTTTTCTTGTAAACAACAAACTCCACACATATTCACTACAGGTGACTTCTCGCCAATGTTAGCGCAAGACTGTGCTGTTCCCTCCACACTCTCCTCACATCCAGTTTCCACCAGCCATTTAAAAGGACCATCCCTCATTATTATTCTAGTAGATTCCTTTATTCTCATTCTTAACCTTTCGCACTTCTTTCCAGAAGAGCTTCCTATTCCCTTGTAAGTTCAAATTCATCCTTATTCCAAACTGTTCATTTACCTATTTTTTCATCCTATGTATGCATATTTTAGTAATTCTTTTTCCTCATTATATAATTCCAAACACTTCTTTGAGACCATCATTGGCTTTTAGTACATTTAACCACGCTTCATTTTTTTTAACTGCTTGCATCACCTCTTCACCATTCTACCACTCACTGTTAGCATATTCTTACTTCCGACTTTAGCACATCCACAAACTTCTTTTGCACTACTATCCACCTCTCTTCCTTATCACCTTCCTCTCTCCATCCAAGCTCCCACTAACTTGACTTTATGTAAGACAACATAATGATCTGATAATCCCATTCCTAACCCCCTCAATGATTTAACATCCAACACATTCTTCAACATCTCCTTCTTCACCCACACAAAATCAATCATACTTCCTAAATTTCTGATCACCCTCTACACTCTGCACCAATCCCCCAGTATATGCCTAAGGCGAATACTCTTGTGGGAAAGTGAAAGAAAGTATTAGCATACACACCTGCAATTTCCTCTCCTTTCTCCTCACTGGGAAAATCACTAATCACCTTTCCGTACCATATTCTCATTTTCTCCTTCCGACACCCCAAAGCCACCTGTTATACCATCCCTTTTTTTTGATCTACCGTTCAACCATTTGTAATACCTAAAGCATTAATCAGCCAGCTCAATCTCCTTACTCATCCCATCCAGAATGGCTGATTCAGATTATCCCAGAAAATGGCACCTCTTCAACACACATCTCAGATACTAAATATAACAAACACACATACATTTCATCTTTTCAAATTTATATATATATATATATATATATATATATATATATATATATATATATATATATATATATATATATATATATATATAGATATATATATATATATATATAATATATATATATATATATATATATATATATTATATATATATATATATATATATATATATATATATCAGAGGTGTAAGCACCCCGCTCGCAGGGGCAGTCTGCCAGCGCACCCGCACCTCGAGAAACGTAGTCCGCCAGCGCGCTCCTCCAACCTATCTGCACCCATCAAATTTCCGCTATCGCAAAGTCCGCAAGGCACGTCCGCACGCGTCTTCCGTGCCACATTGCAAGACTTCTTGCTAAAAGTTATTTATCATTTTAAATACCAAAAAGTAAATATAAATAGAAAATATGTCATTTATAAATATATGAGAAAATAAATGAATATTTGCAAAATCTCAAGATTTTCCTCTTCCTTCTCCTCAATGTCTTCTTCAAAGGACGATCCATATTACCTTCAGGTGATTAGCTGTCACCGTTAAAATTAAAAGTGTTAGCGTAAGGACTTTTGCCCCTCAAAATATCCCCTAAAATACAAATATTCGCTCTACGCGGCAGCAGAACTAGGGAGAGGTGAATTATATTTTTATTAATAAAAGCAAGATCAACAAATTCTGCCTATGCTAAAAGGGAAAGATGTCCTTGGTGAGAGGACTGTTGTTAAAGCCTGCTTCCAGTTCAGTCATATTGCTAATTTAAGGTCCCCACCTAAATTATTCTCTGCCTCCTCTGAAATATTTTTGACCACCCTGTCTCACCCATAAGAAGCTAGTCTATTTCTATCTCAAGACTTTAGTAGAATTCATGAAAGCCCTCGACGCCTATTGCAGAGTCGTGATGCCAATGTGCTAAGTGTATCAGTCTTCCGGTAGTTATATGGTATATGGTTAGGCTGCGTTAAGGTTATAGCAGAAAGAGAGTATATATATATATATATATATATATTAAAGGTGGTGTTGATATATATATAAGTATATATATATATATATATATATATATATATTTGCCTATTATTACAATTTATGGGTCCTGTACATAAACTCAAATATATATATATATATATATATATATATATATATATATAGGTATATGGTATATATATATGGTTATATATATATATATATATATATATATATATATATATATATATATATATATATATATATATATATATATATATATATATATATTTGGTTTGCCACAGACCCGATTTGATGATTGTCAGTTATTATAGATTAATTAAAGTTATAGATGAGGGTAATAGCCATTCAGTCTATAAAATCAATTTAAATGCTATTTATTATATATGGTACCATTAAGGAGGTTGAAATGGCTTTTGGAATTTTTATCTGTAACAACAATAAGTCTTCAGAGTGAAAGTATTTTTCCTTATCTACTGAAAAAATAAAATTATATTTCTTTATTCTAACCAATAAGAATTCTTAATAAGTAAACTATGTATTTTTTAAAAAGGTGCGGAACAAAAGAGCGGAAACTTTTTGGTCCCGCACGTGCGCAAGTCCGCTTCTGACGTCTCCTGCACCCGCTAGCCCGCACTCCAGGTTTCTGCAGAATCCGCTCGAGCGGACCAAAGAGCGGAAGTGCCCACCCTGATATATATATATATATATATATATATATATATAGCATAGTTATTATATATATATATATATATATATATATATATATATATATATATATATATATATATATATATATATATATATATATAAATATATATATATATATATATATATAAGTATATATATATATATATATATATAAGTAGTTATCATTGCCAAAGGGCCAGAAGTTATAACCACATAGAGCTAGCTGAAAGAAATGAAAACCATTTATGAATAAAGTATATCAAACTCATAACAAACAAATAACATAAAAATTATGTACAAACATCTGCGTCCCTTTGTATTGAAGGTATCGTAGTGTAAGCAAGTTATCGAGTGAAGTGCTAGTTCCTCGAGCACCTGCCAAGCAAGCAGGTACGTATATAAAGGTGACAAACTTCAACATTGCGAGGCAAAGTAGAGTCAAGTGAAAAGTGGAAAATATGAAACAAAGTATATAAACCTTTTGAGTTTGGATTCGACTTTCCTAAAAGTTGAATGAGATCATCCAACAGAGAGCAGGCGTGGATGGAACTTGTATAGTTGGAATAACTGAGAAGAGGAAAAAGTTCACGCAATCTGAACAGAATACCCAGCTTCTTTGAGACCGCCCTAGCAACCATTGTGATTTGAGGAAGGAAGCCACTCTGTTGATCCTTCTAACCACGTCCCATAGTTTCACCTGTATTCTCATTTTGGCATCAAACCCTTTCTAATCTCTCACTTAGACCATCTGGAATCTCATATTCTCTTTTCTTTTCTGACTGCCAGTACTTAGCTTTATGCCTTGAGGTCTAATGTTAGCTGCTACTCTCTCAGCCAACTGTGGATTTTAGTTTTCCGGCCCTTAGAACTACGGGAGATCTATGTGGTGGAAGCTTGACATATCCAAAGCATTTGACTGGTATGGCACGCGTCACTGTTTCCCAAGCCTCCCAGTTTCCTCCCTTTCTTGGCCATTATGTCTGGGCTTTTCTTTCAAGTCGCCTGGGCCACGATGTGGTTTATGGAGCGACTTCTTTCTTCTTTTTTTGTCAATAGTGTGTCTCAAACTGTGCTGATCTCCCAATTTTACTCTTTTCATTATTGACTTCACTCTGCACATCTAACTTGATCATCTCACCTCATATAAGTCACTAATTTAATCCCCCTTCATTCTTCAACTCATTTCACTTCTGCTCCCTCTTTACTTCTGGAACTGCCTCTCGTCTTAATCTTCCTGATTCTTGGCCCCTAATCTGGATAGAATTTCCGATTGGGGTCGTCTCAACCCTGTGAAATTCAATTCTTAAAAACCCAACTTCTACAAACCTCCCTCTCTAAAACACCTTCTAACTTTTCCTATCTCGATTGTTCTCTCGTCTCTCCTGTTGACAATATAAATGATCAATTCTAACATAAACAACAAAAAATGTCCCTGGGAAACCTCCCTCACTAGAACTGGTTGTTAAAGTGGCCTCAAAGAAACCAAGTTCTGTTTAATCATATACTTTTTTCCTCTCAGTTATTTTGTTTAGCGCAAGGTCCCCTTACTGCCCTTTGCAAAGGGAAAATGTCTCCATACACCAAAATTTTGCTCTGTCTGCTGGACAGGACGAGTCAAAAGTCAAAGTGCTTTGTAAACCGTTCTTGTACTTTCCAGTCCCTCGAACTCCATCTGGCAAAAGCTGATGCTGGTACTTTTCTCTTCTATGAGGTGAATGCAAAAGTATGGTGGTGTTCGAGGGAACTACCACTCGTGCGTACCACCACCTTACGACGCCCCCAGCACAAGGGTGCTGTGTGTCTGGAGCACGAGTTTGTAGTGATAATGGCAACTGCGCTTCCAGCCTGCCGCGGTAAGCTCTTTCTTTCCAGCTTAAGAATCTGCCCCGGTGAAATTCTCCTTCCTTATCTTCTGCAAGCCCCTGTTGAATTTAATCTCTCAACAGCCCGGTGGGTCCAGCTCATCTGGCAATGAATTTCACTGAAGTGATTAAATCGAGCGAGCAAATGCCTGGGAGAGTTTCAACTAAAGTTTAAAATTGAGCAGGAGTTAGACCTGGAGTTGCAACTAGGGTCTATATCAAGCCGTGTCTGAAGTGAAGTTTTACCTTAGTTTCTAATTCGAGCCGGAGTTAGAACCGAGAGTTACAACTAGGCTCTGAATTGAGCCGGAATCTGACTGGGATTGCAACTAGCTAGGATCAAAATCGAACAGGGAATTGCGGCTTGGTTTTAATCGAGTCAGAGTTAGACCTGGCGTTTCAACTATGGTCTAAACCGAGCCAGAGTCGGAGCTGGGCATTCAACTAGGGTCTAAATCAAGCAGGAATCTGACCTGGAATTGCAAGCTAGGATCTATCGAACCGGAGGTTGCAGCTAGGTTCTAGTCGAGCAAGAGTTAGACCAGGAGTTTCAACTAGGGTCTAAATCGTGCCGGAGTATTACCTTGAGTTATTGCTAAAGTCTAAATTGAACCGGATTCTCACCTGGAATTGCAGCTAGGGTCTATATCGAGTCAGAGTCAGACCTGGAATTTCAACCCAGGTCTAAATTGATCCGGAGTCGGACCTGGAGTTGCAACTAGGGTCTATATCAAGGCCTAGTCGGACAAGGAGTTTCAACTAGGGTCTAGATCAAGCAGAAGTAGGACATGGAGTTGCAACTAAGGTCTAAACTGAGTCGGAGTCGCACCCTGAGTTGCAACTAGGATCTATATTGAGTCGAGTCGGACCTGGAGTTTCAACCAAAGTCTAAATGAAACCGGCGTAGGACCTGAAGTTTCAACAATGTTATAACTCCAACCGAAGTCGGATCTGGAGTTGCAACTAGGGCTGGAGTTTCAAATAGGGTCTATATCAAGCCCGAGTCGGACCTGGAGTTTCAACTAGAATCAAAATTAAGCAGGAGTTATACCTGGAGTTGCAACTAGGGTCTAAGTCGAGGGTGAGTCGAACCTGGAGTTTCAATTTGGATCTAAATCGAGCAGGAGTAGGATCTGGAGTTGCAACTAGGGTCTATATAAAGAAGGTGTATGACCGGATTTTCACCTAGTTCTAAATCGAGCCGAAATCGAACCGTGAGTTGTAACCAGGTTCTAAATCAACCAGGAATCTGATCTGAATTGCATGCAACTAGGATCTAAACCGAACCGGGAGTTGCAGTTAGGTTCTAATCGAGCACGAGTTGGACTAGTTTTAACTAGGTTCGAAATCGAGCTGGAGTCGAAGTTGGTGATTCAACTAGGGTGTAAATCGAGTCGGAGTCACACCTGAAGTTGCAACTAGGGTATTATCGAGCCGGAGTAGGACCTGGAGTTTCAAATAGGGTCTAAATCGAGCTGGAGGACCTAGAGTTGAATCCGAAACAGGAAAAGTAATTTCCTATCCCCACTCTAATTTTGAAACCTCATAACAACTTTTCATTGGAGTCCAAATGGTCTGAAGCAGGGATGCACACATAACTGATTTCAAAGAACGCCACCAATTTCGTATGATTTAGACATACATTCTTGTTAGCGTATTTTCACATCATTATTATTTTATTTTTCTTATAAAGTAGATAAAGAAGATAAGCTGAGATTCCCTCTCTGGACAAAAGTTAAAAGATTAAAAAGGCAAAGTATATTGTCCACCATCTATTGCAAAGTTATTTCATTTCCATGAAATATATTAATAAAATTGAAATTTAAAGCAAAAATTGTTAATAAAGCAATATTTTATTGTTTGGGGAATAAAACTTTTAAAATCAATTCTCCAAAATGTTCTTCTGCTGATCAAGAATTTTGACTTACATTCATAAATTTCTGATAGAGTTTGCAAAACAACATTTTTGGAAATTGGTTATGATACGAATATATCGTAATTCCACAATTTATATTTTTTTTTACTTCATTTTGTTAGTGCCTGAATAAAGAAGACCAGTTGCTTCCTTTCAAAGTTTCATTTGCTGTAAATAAACTTTAAGCTTTAAAATTTTGACGTGAATTTTTCGGCTTATTTTCGATTAGAATTTATACATCTTCAGTGATCAATGTAGTTTTATTTATTTATATTTAATTCTATATATATATATTTTTCATCCGCATATATATATTTATTTATATATATATATATATATATATATATATATATATATATATATATATATATATATATATATATATATATATATATATATATATATATATATATATTATATATATATATAAAGTACTATCTAGTATATATATTACTAGTATATCTACCATACGAGGATCTAGAAGTAACGTTGTATTTAAAATACATTGCTGATATACATAGAAACATGAAGTATGCAAAAGTAAAAATTAGAACGATTCTGGGGTGAGGGAAGCGAACAGAAGAAGTCTTGACAACATATGAATAATATAGGAGTGGGTAGGTGGCAATACAAAGAAAAGCAGAGAGGAGCCTGTCAACTCTTCTTTCGTATTTGAATAAGCAGACAAAAGGAACAAGATATCTGAAGACGCTTCGCTGGCCACCTTCGCCTCTCGCCACTTCTCACAAAGAAAGAGACTTTGCGCCAAATTTATAAACTCTCTCTCTCTCTCTCTCTCTCTCTCTCTCTCTCTCTCTCTCTCTTCTCTCTCTCTCTCTCTCTTTCACGGTTATGCAGATAAATGTGCTCCTACGACGCCCATATTTTGATTTGGTTTCATTCGAATGCGAGAGAGAAAATGATCTATGTTTACCGTAGATGCCTTTTAGACGACACATCACTCAAAATAAGAAGCAACTCTCTTTATAAATATATATATATATATATTATATATATATATATATATATATAGTATTATAGTATTATAGTATATATATATATATAATATAGATATACGTATATATATATATATTATATATATAGTATAGTATAATATATTATATAGTATACTATAAGATAATATATATATATATATAAAATAATATAATATATATATATATTATATATTAATATATATATATATATAAGTATATATATCTATGTATATATAATATGATAATAATATATAATATATATATAAGTATATATAATATATTTATATCCTATATATATATATGATATTATATTATTATATTAAATTATACGGTATATATACTATATAGTCTATACTATATAATTATATATATATATAATTATTATATATATATATATTAATATATATATATATATATTATATCGGTGATCATTTGGTTTAACGAAAATATCCGCGAGGCGAGATCGCTTGTACGATAAGTTGTTTCGAACGAAACGAAAACCGAATAGGTGAGAGATCACAAAAACTTATATATTATAATATATATATATATATATATATATATATATATATTATATTTATATTATTATATATTATATATATATTATAATTATATTATATACTATTATATAATAATATATATATATGATATATTATATATTATATATTATATATATATATATATATATATATATATTATAGATATATATATTATATATATTATATTAATATAATAATATATTTATATATAATATGTGGTGTATATAGTATATATATATATGTATATATAATATACGATAAAATATAATATATATGAAAGTATATATATATATATATATAGTATAATATATATATATATATATATCTCTATATATATAATATATTTATACATAATATATTATTATATTATATATATATATATATCAGTATATATATATATATAGTATATATTATATATATATAATATAATATCTTTATTATATTATATATAATATAATAATATATAGATATATATAATATATAATATATATTATATATATAATATATATATATATATATAATATATATATATTTAACATAATATATATATATATTTATATATATATATATATATATATACTATATATAATAATATATATATATATATATATATAATATACTATATATATATATATATATATTATTATATTTATATAAATATGCACATAATATTATAATATATAATATATATATATATAATATATATAATATTATAATATATATATTTATATATATATATATATATATATAAATTATATATACATAAATTACTATAATACTATAATATATATATAATATATACTATATAATATATATTATATATATTATATATAATAAGTATATATATATTAATATATATATATATACTTACATTTAATTTAAATTTAGGTTAGGTTAGGGTTTAGGTTAGGTTAGGTTAGGTTAGTAGGTTAGGTTGGTTTAGGTTAGGTAGGTTAGGTTAGGTTAGGATATAGTTGTAGGTGTAGGTTAGGTAGTTAGATTAGTGTTAGGTTAGGTTAGGATAAGTTAGTTAGGTTAGGTTAGGTTAGGTTACGTAGGTTAGGTTAGGTTAGGTTAGGTAGGGGTAAGTTAAGTTAGATTAGGTAGGTAGGCTAGGTTTTAGGTTAGGTTAGGTTAGTTGGCTAGGTTATATATATATATTACTATATATATATATATAATATATATATATATATATATATATATATATATATTATATATAATATATTTATATTTTTGCCGTGGGCGTGTTATACACTCATAAATGCATAAAATCAGAAAAGTAAACTACATTAATATGCACATATTTCACATAATATTTCATCAATAACATGAGTATTTTTAAAATAAACACAACGCATCCTCCATGCTCTGACAATAAACTGAATTGTCCTATGGTATACAAAATAAAACTCGTGCTAAACTTTGCAGCGTATAGGATTTCAAATAAACTTTCATTATTTTTATTAATGAACTACATTTGTTTGGTAATTGAAAATGACAGAGCTTCTTATCGAACATAAAAAGGTAGTTTTGTTTAATTATTAACATTATACTAAAGCCGTCTTTTTTTTTCTTACATAGCTGCGCTTTAAAGGAAACATATTTTGAGCTGTTATGCATGTGTCCCTGATAATATACTATTTGGTATATATGATATAATATATAATATATCTAATATATATATAATATATATATATTATATGATATATACGATATATATTATACTATATTATATATATGATATATATATATATATATATGATATTATATATATTATATATATTATAATATATATATTATATATGATGATATATATATATATATATATATATTATATATATATATATATATATATTGTCCATAAAGCCTCTTTGCAATTTAATAAATTTTTATAAAAACAATTGATGTGATGTGTTTGTCAGATTTGTTTTATGCACTCAGTGGTTATCATACTTTTTAACTGCATTTCATTTGTGTTTTTCAGGCACTCTGTTTATGGAATAGGTTCTGTTAAGTGAAACTCTAGAAAATGGCTATTGGCAAATGGTTGTATTGAGAGATGTTATAGATGGATATGCCTAGGAGATAGATAGATAGATAGATAGATAGATAGATAGATAGATAGATAGATAGATAGATAGATAGATAGATAGATAGATAGATCGATATACAAATAGATAGATAGATAGATCGATATACAAATATATAGATAGATAGATAGAAAGATAGATAGATAGATAGATAGATAGATAGATAGATAGATGGAATTAGAGTGCATTTTATTCCCTAGGGTCTAGGCCACACCCTGCGCTCAGATAAATAGATAGATAGATAGAAAGATAGATAAATAGATAGATATATAGATAGATAGATAGATAGATAGATAGATAGATAGATAGATAGATAGATAGATAGATAGATAGATAGATAGATAGATAGATAGAGAAGTGATTAAAAGTTGAGTGGTTCTATAACCACCAAAGAAGTGGGTTTATCTAATTTATCTAATTTGTTTTTCTCTTATATTCATCATTTATTTTGGCTTATATTCTATCGTGGTTTATTGGAGCAAAATCGGATACGTATATTCAGCGAAACTACAGGAATAAGTATGTAAGATGTCCACCGTCACGTCCGTCATTTCCTGCATGGCGCATGAAATTTATGGAGACAGGGACAGTGTTGGATAAAGGGAGAGGTGGACGACCAAAATTATCTGTGGAAAAAATCGATCATGTAAAAGAAGATCGATTTCTGCAGATATTTACCTTGACCTTTTGACTGAATATGTGGCACCAAAACTGGAAGACCTTCTACCAACCATCATTTTTCAGCAAGATGGTGCACCACCACCACATTGGGTACTGCATGTTCGTCGGTTCCTAAATCAACATTTCCAGATCGGTGGATTGGAAGGAACTTCATTTTTTTTTTTTACAATTTCATAACTTAGCATAGAAGTTCTCAAGAGGTCGAGTCAATTAAACATTTGGTGAATATTATTTAAATAGCAAAAGTCAAATTTATTAAAAAAGATTAAATGCAAATATGAAGAAAATTCTAATAAAATTAATTATACTAGAATTAAAAGAAAACACTTTTTAAAGCAATGAACAAAATAAAATCACATAACGAATATAATCTTCGTTCCAGAGTTGTGCAAATGATGAGTAGTAAATATACTAGATTTCTTTTACGTAGCAAAGCTAAATTACACTCATACAAATTGATTTGCAAAGTTTATAAGCCTTTTTAAAATTATAGTTAGCTATCTAAATAATAAAAATTATTCAGATATCGACAGAGAGATAAAAAAAAAACATTTTATTTCTTGTATATTTCAAAAGCTTAGTTAATTAAGTATCACTTCTAATTCAAAGAAAACTTTCTACATTAATTTATTGCAAAAGAGCACTGAGGAAACTTACAGAAAATTTTCATGATTATAATTTTCTTTACTAAAAAAAAATAAAAGTGTTCCACAGCTTAGCTTAGCTTGGCAGAAAAAATTTCATTTCCAAAAAGGATCTTAAAACTATTTGGATCAGTAACATTCATTAAAAATATCATGAATAATAGGTTTCTGATATGTATTTCCTTTAAAGTAAAATCCTGTATGGTAAACCCATTTAGTTGCAAGAACTAATTGAATCAAGATGTGAATAAGGAAATTTGAAATGGTGGCGTGCGAAAAAAAAACTTCAGGGAATGATAGTTGAAAGAAAGTTGGGTGGGAACTGCTCTTTACACATCTGTGTATGTTCTAATAAATTGTTTTATTACATACACTGTTCAACATCAAAATGTTATGGAAACGAAAGAGGTTAATAAATACTAACGAGGGATCACTGATTTGGAAAATGACATTGAAATATCAGCTCATCTCTAGTTTTCGAATTAAAGCAATGTCCTGAAAATACGTTTCTTTTTGTTTTTTTACCAGTAAACTTTGGGTCCCCACCTATACAATTGACAGGACTGCAAGTGACAGTCATAATTCTTACAATACGATGTCAGCACGTGATATACTATTTTCGCTGCACAGTATTCGATCGGTAAAATTATTGCCTAATAACTGTTTTTAGTTCTTATGAAGCATTTTGCGGAAGTGGTTATACTGTCAATGTTTCTCCCCAAGTTCTTCAATAAGTATTGTTTTGTGATATTTTGAGCTTCCATTCTATTGTCATACATTTTGCAGCATATTTAGAAATATGTCTCCAAAGTGTGAAAAATAATATAACTTCTACATTTGAAGAGAAGTGACATTTGCTTAAAAGAGACACATATCCTGTATTTAGGCTATAAGCTCTGAACCAGGAAAAACCTCCAACTGACTGTTATTTCTGTATGATGTCTCCGATGAAGAAATGTATATACATAAAGAAAAATCAACGCCTATATAACCTAACATACCATATGTAATTTGGCCTGTGCCTCATGGAGAAGGACTTAAGCCGTGTTCGTTTTTGCATTTGTGCTAAAAAAAATGCTCAAGTTTGCGTTCGTTTTCGTCAACCTTAGCGCAAACATTACTTGTATAAATGTCACCAAAGTAAAAAATGTCCCTAATTCTGTGTATGTAATATAGAATAAAATCTTTGTTATAGAATAGCAACTTACAGTAATAAGAAATTGCTTCGTTTGATAGCATTTTTTGCGATTTGCCTAAAGTTGACGAAAACGAACGAAAACTTAAGCATTTTCTTAGCACAAATGCAAAAACGAACACGGCTTTAATGTTTTTCAGCCTCTGGACAATATTTCTATTGATTCAGGCGAAGATAACTGGTTTTTGGACAGTGAAGAACAGCAACCACTTGCTTTACTAAGAAAGCAAGCTCTATCTCCTCCTCAGGGATTTCGAACTTCCGAAAAATAACGTATAACTTTTAATATCCATGTTACAACAATGAAATTTTCAACACTCCTCTGTGAAATGAATTTATTTCGTCTAGAAATAAAGGTTTCGAGCAATCTTTAAAAACTGAGGTGATTTCATTACTTGCAAGACATTGATGACCTCACAATTGCAATGACTATGAGGAACATTCAGATCAGTAGTGACAATTCATTAAAGCAGTTCCTTTACACAATGGAAATAAGTTACCTTCCAACCCTGTGACATATGATACCAGCACAAAAGAAACAAATCAAAATATGAACAACATCTTTGTTAGAGCAGAATACAAGAAATACCAGTGGGAGGTTTCTAGTGATTTTAAAGTAATTGTCATTTTAGTAACAACACACACACAACCACACACAACACCACCACACACACACACACACACACATATAATTAATATATATATATATATATATATATATATATATTATATATATAAGTATATATATATATATATATATATATATATTATATATATATAATATATATAGTATAATATATATGTGTGTGTGTGTGTTCTGTATGTGTGTGTGTGGTCTAAATGTGAAGTAAAAGAGCCCAAAATTCCCCCTTTTTGTTGAAAAAAATTGAAGATTATTTTCGATGGCGGGCAGTGCTTGTGGTAGTGCCACCTGCAAGTTTTATTCAGAATATTGATATTTGAATTTAAATATATTATATACTATGTAATATTATATATATATATATATATATACTTATAATATATAATATATATATATATATAATATATATATATATATATATATATATATATATATACATATTCCACAGAATAATGTACTAAAAAATAATTTTTTACTTCAGTAATTTCAAAAAAAAATTACTTTCACAATTTAGAACACCACCATTTTAATCTTCAGATGATAATTCGGGCTGTTAAGCAACAAAAAGTTTACTTTAGTTATTTCAGTACTACATGGATCCCTTATCTTCACAGAATTTCAACCGAACTTATAGTTCCTTACACATTCTTTGAACCGAGGATCTAAAGATCATTTGGTCTTGATGTTTTCTTCCGTTTCTTCCTTGATATTTTATTAAAGCTGAGATAAATTTATTCTTGTGTTTCTCTATGATTTACGTTTTGTGATTTTGATTGAAAAATCTTGTCTGTTTCACTGACCTTTAATATTTAATTTAGGAAAACATGAAGGAGTGACATCTTTTAGGTTCTACGCAGAAATCTTCTGCGCTTCTGAAATTTAAAATGAAAGAAATTTATTCGATCATTTATTCAAATTTGCATTAGCTTGTTCTCATGAGAATACAACAAACAGGAATGAGTCGTGTTGGGCATCGGCTGTTTAGTTGGACTTTTTTTTCTTTTCATTGTTGATTGTTGCTTAAATCTTTAGTAAATTATATATTCATTTAGTTGCCTTCGTTTAAGAATTGCCATGTTCAAATTATCTACAAAAGCAACGCGATGCTATTCATAATCTTCGTTTTATATATATTACTTATGGACTCTGTTGGTGCTATCGGCCCTTTAAATATATACTATATATATATAATATATAGATATATTATTATAAAATTTATATAAAATATACATATATATATATATAGATTAGTTATTTTAATATATTGAAATATGTTTATATTATATATATTCATTATATTAACATTGATTTTTAGATAAATATTAACTAAATATATATATATATATTATATATATATATAATTTCTTTCATATATATATAATATGTATATATATATTATATATAATATATAAATAATTATATTAATATATATATATATATTATATATATATATATATATTATTATATATATATATATATATATATATATGTATAATTATAATCATTTATTTTAAGTCTTTCTCTTTACAAATATATATATATATTATATATATATATATAATATATAATATATATAATATATTATATATATATATACTGTTATGGTATTGAATGGAAAATTTTAAATTAAGTGTAATTCTTCTTGCAGTAATTGTTTTAAAAATTGTGTATAAAGTCCGTTCTATTGGCAATATAAAGAGTGGGAAATATTCGCATTTTGCGAATTAAGACTTGTTAATAATCGTTTCCAATTTTATAACTTAAGAAAAGAAAGCTAGCTAAAACTAAAAATGATCATAAAGTTGTGACAGAAGAAACTACGGTATGTTGCAGGAATTAAAATTGAAACAATCACTACCTCACAAAGTGTGTACGTGTGTGTGTTTGAATGTCGTTGATATTTATGAGCTTAGATTGGAATTTTGCCTCATTTGGAATTTCAACAATATTTAGCAAATTAAAATTTCAGAATGCTAAAGGAAAAGATTTTCTGAAAAAAATATTTTTGATTATTTATTGAAAGTCCAAAAAGTAAAGGATAGAAAGTGAGAGAGAATTGAAAGAGAGAAGACGAGGGTAACATATTTAGAGAGAGAGAGAGGAAGAGATGAATTGAGCAGATAATATGAACAGTCACTGGACCTAGAATCCTTACGCGACCACAAAACATGTCTGACGCATGAGAAATTGAGAGGAAGTCTTAATAACTAGAGTAAATGAACGAAGTGTACTTGTCGAGTTGTCACTTCACTCACATCTCGATACATGTATTCATTACTCGTTTCATTAAAAGAGATTAAATGGATAAAAAATTGATTATTGTTTGTCATATGATGATATTCTCGACAATTTCTTAAATAATTTTTGGAGTGGTCATTTATTTGCTACTCCAAGGACTATGAGAGCCTCAAAGGATCGCTGAGGTTTTCCTCCGATAGATCGTAATCGGAGACATGTGATGATAAATGATTTAGCCGTAGTTAGTATATAGCTTATGCTTAATTTCTAATTTAATTTATTTTAAATAATATATATAAACTAATTATAAAGTATATGTAGTTATCTACTACACTTTCACAGCTATCTCAGACACTTATTATTACTAGTAGCTATTCACTAGTGCTATTTTTTTTTGCTAGCTTACTTATTACAACGTATGATGGGTATAAATAATACTATGATTATTGTTAGCTCCCAATGTTATTATTTATAATGAAGAGGTATATATTACATAATTTGTAAAGGAGATTATGTGGCGCGCTTCTTTCTGTAATATTCTATGAAGCTAGAACGCTTATTATATGCGGATATCGTTGGTGATTAATGACTCGAAGTACTCTTGCTCTGAAGTGAGTTTTCCTCTAACACCAAAGTGCGTAGTTTACTAAGACTATAATTGTAAATGCTTATATATTTATTACTCCATGTTAATAAAACGGGAATGTATAATTTTGAACTTTCTTATTATTATTATTGTTACTAAGTAATTAATAGTTATAATAAATTAGATAATAATTTTTATTTTAATTTTTAATTATTTTAATTTTTGTACTCTTATATTTGAGATAGTAATGCGTACTTATTTTAAATAATAAATTTTTAAGTGTTATAAAATATTTCACGTATAAGACCTAATAAAGTTTGTTTGTTACTGTGCAGATTTTAATACTAATAATATGAATTAATCAATTATATATAATATATATTAATATATATATTATATAAATAATATTAATATATAGTTATTACAAATTAATATAATATCGGATAATAAACAATGATCTTTAGGTTTACTGTATTGTGAGCAGATATCTGAAGTATAAGTTTTGTGAACTGGAAACGGCGATTTTAACGGTATGATTGCGTATTGCTCAAGCAACTTCATAACCCAATTGCAGCGGGAAATAGTCCAAATATTTAAGATATTAAAATAAGGATGTTCTCTCAGAGTAACAACGAATATGAACAGAGCATATGATATCACAGTCTAATTGGTCTTTTTATAGTTTATAGTATGTAAGTACAGTTTCTTCTCTCAGTGTGAGACAAAGAAATAGATATGTTAGTTGATGGTGAGCACTGGAGCAAGTGTCTGAGTTTAAATATATGTTATATCACGATTTATTGCTGATTAGATTATGTAATAGTAGAGATAGATAGTATGAATCAAGTTTAGAGGGTAGTTGGAAGTCAGTTGACTGAGAAGTAGGTCCAAGTCGCGACTAGTAAAAGGTTTATGACTCTATAACTATTATAAAATCTGGTGAAATGTTAAAGAAGGCTAATACCTAGAGGTTCTATGAGATGCTCTGGTCAGTAGTTATAGAGTATATAACAAGGACTAGAGTGTACTTACTCTGAATCTACCTACGATGTTTATATAACATCACAGCTATAATGGTTAGTTGGTGAATGCAACTATAATATGAGTCTGATAAACCTAGCAACTAAGAGGACTAGATCTAAAGTTCAATGTGTTTCATAGTGAACTGGATACAAATTCATTAATCAATTGTATACATTATTGCACTAGGTTATAAATGAAACAGATAACACATAATTTAATTAATAATAATAATAATAATAATATAATAATAATGAATAATAATATGTATAATGAGAATAAGTAAAATATATATAAATGAAGATGAGATAATAAACTCATTAGAATAGTTAGATTGATTTAATTAAAAAACCAATCCCTAAAGTTGAAAGGTTAATAATTAGTAAATATCATTGAAATTCGGCGATTAATTCTAGTCAATTTGATTTGATGAGAAGTGATTGATTTTTGATGCTTTTTCAAGCCTCATCACACTCCGCACTACCCTCGCCTCTCGCCGCTGTATAAGTAGTTTTTCTTTAGGAAGCAGAGATTATCTATTAATCGAAGATGTGAGTTGCTGTGTAAAGAGATACCGACGGCTGGAGAGGACTACTGATTTCACTGAGAAGAAAAGCTCAGATTGGTTCAGGTTAGATTGAACGAATGTACTGTCACGCGAGGAGAAATATTTGTGTGATTTAATGACATGTTATATTGCATGATTAACAAATCTAAGTTTGATGTACAAATAATTGCAATAGAGTAGCAGAGTTATGAAACTAGAAGTCTACCTAAAGAAGTAAATGAATTGAATATAATAATTTTTGCGAAGACAGTTAGATAGAAAGTTTAGATGCATCGCATTGGACTTCGGTCTTATAATGTGAGATGATGAATCTTAAAAAAATTGGACATTATTACATTGAGTAGTGTTCGTTTTATCTCGATTTGTTGCTCTTCCATGTTGAGAAGGCGAATCACTCGCTTAGAGTGCGCAATTCATTAACGATCCCATCTGTACGCTCTTACGTTGGTTTGGATATTGTGTGCGTAATAGAACGAGTTTCTTTCACTTAATTAAATTTTTGTATAACTCAGGAGGATTTTGTCGTTATGTTTCTTGTAATAGTTGGCTTTTCTTTTGTCGTAGAGTGTTTAATACTCCATTCTCTATTACTATGTTCATGAAACTTTGTTGTGATAATTCCTGTGAACAGTGCCTCTCTTTGATTAAGCTGCTCGCTGTACTTCCACCACTCAGGAGTACGACACAAACTCGAAGATTGATAGAATAAAGAATGACGAGGAAAAGAAGTAGTATATATAAATATAATGTATATAGGGAAAAAAAGTATATTATATCAATATTTTAAAGTGAACCACAATAATTTTAAGATTGTCTTACAATCAAAAAATAAGAAAAACTAAAATCATTTGGACTTTCGGTCCTCATTTCTAGAATTGCGTCGTATAGGGTGAATACATTGCTCTAAAGTAGTAAATCCATCAAAACTCATAGTTATATATAAATATAAAAATAAATAATGAAATGTACCATAATTTTTTAAACATATTGTAAATTAAATACAATAATAAATGAGAATGATAATGTTAAAACTTTTCTAACTATCGGAAATAATTCCATGGACAATATATATTTTATATATTGTATATATAGTTATAATAACTATATATATATTTAATATTATAAAAATAGTGTGAAAATCTGTATGAATAATAAAACTATATATATTACATATTGATAATATAGTCCGAAGTTAAACGGATCAGAATGATGGTATACTATTTTATAGAATAATAGGATCGAAATAGTATAGTAATATGTACTACCAGAATGAATACAAGTTATATGTAAGAAAAGAGATGTATATGTAGGAAAACATTAACACTATGTAGGAGCATGAGTAGAAAACCATCTCATGAGAAATATATGTAAAATAATAATAACTCAATGATAAAATAATAAAATAAATAAGAAAAGATTCATTTTTAAAAGTAATGAGATAAATTAAGTGCATATAATCAGTACCAAGACTGTTTTTAAGCATAATTAAATAAATAATAATGCATAGGTTAAATTTAATACAATTTCATGAACTAATATCGTATAGTATACTATATTTGTAACTGATGAAATGTGATTGTAACATCTAGAAAAGATGATTGTGAGAATAGTTGTGAGAAGATAATTTCTTCTCACGATAAGAAATACGTGGCATAATATTGGGGTAATTTATTGGACAAGGTATAATGAAGAATATATATTCGGTTAGAATATGAGAGATAGAGTGTGTTGCATAATCGATGGTGCATGCAATCACTAAGATAATGTTACGAAAGATATAAGATAGTTGTGTTGCGATCGCTGTAGACGATTTGGGGATTGAATTGTGATTACTATGACTTAAAGTGATCAGTAAGGAATGATTGCATAAAAACACCAACAAAAGTGACAGTACAACGGCAGTAATAATTACTAGGATCTAGAGTGAAAATATATGCTAAGGGATTAGCATACATATTCAGAAGATATATAGAGTAGTATATAATTACTGTAGTGTGTTTAAAGAAAAGATAGATGAGATACGATAGTATAGAACGTGAGTAATAAGGCAATGATTAAGATAATAGAGTTGATGATATGATTGAAATTTAGTAATGATGAAATAATAATAATAATACAATAATATATAATATATATATATAATAAAGCGATAATAAGAATATAAATTATACATGTTTTAGTCATTTGGACAAGAATGAAAATAATACTGACAACAATGAAATTAAGATAATACAAAAATAATGTCAATGGATGAATAATAATAATAATGAATAATAATAATAACAAATACATAATAATTAAAATATAATCTATTCAATAACTCGAGAGTCCTTAATTATTGATAAATAATGAGAGTGAAGTAAAAAATGGGGAAAATAAATTAAATAGTAACCTACTATAATTAATTAATATATAATAATATTGTTTAAAAAAGAGAATATATTTATAAAAAAATGATAATTAATAGAGAGGAAATTAGTTTATTCGCCAGTCACTCTCTCCTGCAGTCTGCATAGATCATATGCTGGTTAGTTTTTAATTGGTCGAATAGAATCCTTCAAGTGACATGTAAATGAAACTGTAATATTGTAGTATATATAAAGAACAAATAGTAATGTCGATATTTTAAGTATCAGTTGATAGAGGATAATGTGTGGATTCAAATCTATTACATTATGAAAGCAAAATGTATTGAGAAAATGAGGAGAAGAAGTAGAAATAAATTGTATATAGGTTTAATGGATTTTGGCAAACACGGCGTATAATATAGTATGTAGATTAAGGTAGTATTTAAATAGCGTAGATAAGTCTCTATGGCAGCTCTGATGCTTAAGTTGATATATGTGTTATATATAGGTAGGTGAGTCATCTGAATGTGATAATCTGAACAGCGTAATAGATAATAAGTCGTGTTATATATATGTCAAGATATTATAATAAATGGTGTCAAAATATATGATTGAGTTATATTAAGATTCAATAGCTGATTATCGATGCAGTGACGTTGTGTTATGTCTCCTTGGTGAATTAATTTGTATATATGGATGGGGTTATGGAAAGAATTAGAGGTTGGTATTATAGGTTGTCTATAGGATAATGGTTATAGTCGTTAGAATGATTTTAGATATGTACATGTGAGAGTAGTATTGAGGTTCAACCTAACATTAATATATGCGGCAGGAGTTTGAGTTTTAGTGAGTATATATAGTAGCGGCGAATCTGAAAGTGAGAGAGTTGAGTAGGCTATAATTAGGTTAAGCATAGGTTTTAGGCCAGGGTGTAAAGGAAGAATGTTTGACAAAAGTTATAGTTAGATAAGAGTAAAGGTTATATTCCGATTGTAGAATCAGAGGTATCAAGTTCTAGTTCGTGTAAAAGTCTATGTTAGAATGGTGAGCAGCCTGGAACAAGTGTCTGAG
>JABUQX010016071.1:40000-49530 GCA_015478945.1 Trachelipus rathkii | reverse complement strand
CAAATTTTTTGAGAAACCCAGAATTTTTGGAGAAACCCTAATTTTATGAGACCCAAATTTTTTGGCAACCTAATTTTTTGGGCAACCCGAATTTTTTGGGCAACCTAAATTTTTTTTTTTTGTTTTTTAGTTTTTTTTTTTGTCTGCAACCCTTCGAAGAAAGGGTTTGCCGCCAACGGTTGCTGTCAGAAACCGTTGCTACGTATGCCCCCCTATTTACCGCCCCCCTAATTTTTTCGGCCATGGGTCAATTTTTGCCACGGTTAATTTGGGCTTACCCTTTGATCTTCCGTGCGGTCATTTTTGGCACGTTTAATTTTGGCTACCTTTGGTCTTCCATGGCGTCAATGTTTGCCACGGTATTTTTTGGCACCCCTAATTTTTGGCACCCCAATATTTTCGGCAACCCTTCGAAGAAGGGTTGGGCCAAACGGATGCGTAAGCAACCGTTGTACGTATGCCCCCCCTATTTTACGCCCCCCCTAATTTTTTCGACCATGGGTCAATTTTTGCCCCGGTAATTTTTGAGTCTTCCTTAGGACTTAGCCCTATTTTTGAGTCTTAACCTTTTTTGTCTTCCCCTTTGCTTCCAAAGGCTTGACAGAATACCATGGGTCAATATTGACCACGGTAATTTTTTTGAACCCACGGTAATTTATTATCTTCCTTTAGGGCGCTTAGCCCTTTTTTGATGTCTAAACCTTGTGACCATGATATTTAGGCCTTGACCTTGCCATATACCAGGGGTCATTTTTGGCCCACGCTAATTTTTTAGCCACTCGTGGCCACCCGTCACATATTTCGTTCCTAACTTGTACGCATGTATGGACCTACCCTAACTTGAACACCTAACACACGTGGCGCAGGCGCGACAACCACACACACACACACTTAACACTTTATACAGACATTCACTTATGAACATTTATACACACTCATTCACCTATGACCCACTTACATTTACCCATAGACACTGTTACATTTACACTTATACTCACTTACAAACACACTGCCAACCTTGGTCGGCCATGGGTCAATTTTGACCCACGTAATTTTTTTTGTCCTTCCTTTAGGACTTAGCTTTTTGATGTCCTAACCTTGTTTGACCATGATATTTCGCCTTTGACCTTGCCATATACCATGGGTCAATTTTGACCCATGCTAACTTGATGGCTTTGATGGTTTCCCAATAACCGTAAGAAGTATCTAGTGATGTTCTATTAGTTTTCTAATGAGTATAGATGAGTGCCAGTGTGGAGGGCCAGGTGAGTGCCAAGTGAGTGCCCAATGAGTGCCAAGTGAGTGTCCAATTGAGTGCCAAAGTGAGTGCCACATAGCTGCAAGTTGAGTCCACATAGTGCCAACTGAGTGCCACCTTTTTCAAGCCTTTTCTAGCCTCCCTGAGCCTAGAATAGCCCTAATATGGTGTCTACCCCTTACGGTAATAAGGTATGAGAATCGATTTGGTGTATATTACAAAGCTGCAAGAATGCTTCCTACTATGAGTTGGTATTTTTCTAACACTTAATGCACTTACACTCACCCTTAGACACTTACACTAGCCCATATTACACTTACACTCCACACGCACAGGTACACTACACTTACACTCACCACCCTCTGGAAGCTCAATTTTGTTGCCGCAACTATTATGCCTCACCTTTATGAAACCCTTCTTTGATACCCACCTATATTGATGATTTCATACTTTGATACGACTCATCTTTTGTCTACCTCTAGATCATAAGCTTGCCCACCAAGCCGCAGCAAGCCCCCTCCCCGCAAAGGATGGGGTGCGACCCGCAGGTGCGACCCGCCGCGCGAATGAAAAAATATATATTATATAAGGTCAATCATTTTTATTTCATGCTTAAGCATTTTTTATTTATTAAAAACATTTTTCGCGAACCTAAACTGTAAAACTCATTACAGACCTATTATTTAACACATATTTTTTTTTTTTTTTTTTTTTTTTTTTTTTATTTATTAACATTGTTTTAACTTAAACTTTTTTACTTAATATTTTTTACTTTATACCATTTCTTCGGATAGAGTATGTGAGCAGTAAAAACAGAGTGTCTAATTATATAAACATTTATTACTAGACTGTACGAAATTGTATTAAAAACATTAACATTAAATACCCCAAAGGCAGTAAATCAGTAAATCAATAAAGGTGTAACCTAAAACAAGAGGATTAGTATGCTTTTGTTTTACTCTTTTACTGCTTTAACTCATGTATTTACGCTTTTAAACTCAAGTTTTACTGTTTTAACTTATTTATGTTTTACTGCTTAACTCACATATTATTAACATTACATACCTTAAGCAGTAAATCAGTAAATCAATAGAGGTGTTAACTAACACCTAGGGGGGATTAGTATGCTTTTGTTTTACTGCTTTCCTACTGCTTAACTCATGTTTTACTGCTTTAACTCAATGTTTTACTGCTTTAACCTCATATGTTTTTACTGCTTTAACTCACATAATCATTAACATTACATACCTTAAAGCAGTAATCAAGTAAAATCAATAGGAGTGTGACCTAACACCAAGGGGGCATTAGTATGCTTTTGTTTTACTTGCTTTTACTGCCTTTAACTTCATGTTTTTACTGCTTCAATTTCTGCCTTTTACGGCTTTATCTTTCTGCTTTACTGCTTTAACTTCTTCTGCTTTACTGTTTTAACTTTCTGCTTTACTCCTTTAACTCATTATATTTTATTTAACATTATGTTTTTTATATGTTTTTAATACTTTTTATTTTATTTTTATTATTATTTTTATTATTTTATTATTATTTTTATTAATACTTAGTGTTATTTACTCATGCCTATTTTTATTATTTTAGAGACACACATACACACACACACAACACACACACACCCCAACACACACCACACAACACACACAACACACACACACATACATACCACTTTACACTTAGACACACATTCACTATGACACTTATACACACATTCATATGACACTTACATTTACCCAATAGACACTTTACATTACACTTATACACATTGCGGTCACACACACACCACAACTATACACTTATACCACAACATTCACATATGATACTTTATACAACACATTCACTATGGACAACTTACATTTGTCCATAGGACACTTACATTTACACTTACCCACTACACACACAGATTTTACTTACACTCACACAGATTTACTTACACTCACACAATTTACTTACACTCCCACAGATTTACTTACACTCACACAGAATTTACTTACACTTGCACACAGATTTTACACACCACACACACACACACACACCACACACACACACACACACACACACACACCATACACACCACACGCACACTCACTTACACATATAACGTATAAATTATTAAAACATTTATTGTTTTAATTAAAAAAACACGTACATTTATATTACTCATTCAAATTAAACTAAAATTATTTCAAAGTTCTTTAAAACTTCTATAATAAATCAATTCATTATCTTTGAACAAAGAATTTATTATTAACTGTAATACTTTTTGTTTATAAATTAATAACTATCAGTTTTTAAAATATAACTTTTACTAAAATTTTCTGAAATTTTATTAAAAACATATATTTACGTAACCTTAAAGCAAAAATCAGTAAAATCAGTAACGGACAGCCCCTAGCACCCCCTCTACATCAAGGTATGCCACGTTTTGTTCTATTGACTACTGCTTTACATCATTCTTAACCATGTAAAAATTATAAAATAAAACAAATAAGTTCTTCTCTGCTAACATAACATGTATTTCATTAAAATCATTCTAAGTTTTATTTAAAAATTAAAATTTATTCCCTTACATTTATATTATTCACTCGATGTTAACTAAAAATATTTCAAAGTTTTTAAATAATTCGGGGTTTCTTTATTATTATTATTATTATATACATTGACAATCCATCACGAGAAAACACAACAACCCGCACTCCTACAGATACGAAACTGACCTCTCTCTGTAAAATGTGTTGAAAAAATAACTACTTTTGGTCTAAATTTAGGATAATCCTTTTGTAACCCGGGGCTATTAAGCCTAATCTCCATGCGTCAAAAATATATTGTCAAACATGACCTTTTCTGTAAAATGTGTGGTGCAATAACTACGTTAGGCCTTAATTTAGGCCTAAATTAGGATAAGCCTTTTTGTAGACGGGCTAATTTAATCCTAATACAAGGTCCAAAAGGTAATTCCCGTATAGACAAGAATCATTGTTAATTATTATTTTATTAAATATTATTTCAAAGTCCAAAATAAATTAATTCCGGTAAGATCCTTTAAGCAAGAGTAAAAAGGAAATGTTTTCTTTACTTGTGATTGGTCGGGGTATTCCTTATCTCTATATGACCTCGGTATTGGGATTGGGTTGAGAATATTTATCGTCTTTGAAAATTAATCTTTGTTTCTTAAACTTGTATGTTTGAGCAGGTGTGTGTTTTATTATCTTTTGGACCCAAACTCATTTTAAAATCATAGTCATTTTAGCTTTTAAGCGGTGCACAAGTTATCTGATTTGGATTAAAAGTGTTTATTTTTACTAACTGTATATCATATTTATAATAAAAAAATTTACATTGAGGAATAATTATTCAATTTCACTAGAAATAGATAATAATTATATTCACTAGTTCATAAGCTGTACCGCCAGTACTTTCAGCAAGCGTGGCGCGGCCACAAAGGCAGCCAACCCGCACCCGCAGCTGGTGCGTCCCGCCGCGTCGCGTGCGCCGCGTTACCGCCGCCCGAGTGCAAACGCAGGCGCCATCGTCCTCGCGTTCCGGCCACCGCGTGCGCCCGCAGGTGCAATATTCCCGCGCGAATGAAATATATATTTATATATATTATATATATAACATATTATATATATATGATATTATATATATATATATATATATATATATATATATATATTATTAGTATATATATATATATATATATATATATATATTATAATATATATATATATATATATATATATAATATATTATTTCTTGCTTTGATGAAAAATATTCCCGTTATGAAAAAAACAGAGATATTTAGATGGTGAGAATATTATATATAAATATATAATAATAAAATAATATATATATATAATATATATATATAATATATATAATATATATATTAATAGGGATGAAGTAAATAACACTAAGTATAATAATAAAATAAAAATAAAATGTTTAATAAATTATACGTTATTGTGTAAACGGAGTGTGTGTGGTTGTGTACTGTTGTGTGTGTGGGTGTGTGTGTGTCTTGTGGTATGTGTTGCGGTGTGTGTGTGTATGCGTTGTTCTAAATAATAATTTCGCGCGGGAATATTGCACCTGCGGCGCACGCGGCGGGCGGGAAACGCGGGACAATATGCGCCTGCGGGCGGCACGCGCGCGGGCGGGTACGCGGCGGGCGGGGACGCGGCGGACGCACCAGCGGCGTTGCGGGTTGGCTGGCCTTTGTGCGGGTGGGGCTCGATGCTGAGCCACTGCGTGGTTAGCGCTTATGAACTTTAGTGAATTAATTATTATCTATTTTAGTGTGAAATTAATAATTATTCCTTAATGTAAGTATTTATTATAAAATATGATATACACTTAGTAAAAATAAAACCACTTTTAATACAAATCAGATAACATGTTGCAACGCTTAACAGCTAAAATGACTATGATTTTAAAATGAGTTTGGGTTTAAAAGATAATAAAACACACACCTGCTCAAATACAAGTTTAAAGAACAAAGTTAATTTTCAAAAGACGATAAAATAATTCTCGACCAATCACATACGAGGTAATATAGAGATAAGGATTACCCCGACCAATCACAAGTAAGGAAAACATTTCCTTTTTACGTGCTTAAAGGATCTTACCGAGTGATGCAAAGAAAAGATTTGAAAATATATTTATAAAAATGAATAAAACAATTGATTCTTGCTCTATACGGGAATTAACCTTTTGGACCTGTATTAGGATTTTAAATTAGCCGTCTACAACAAAAGGCTTATCCTAAATTTAGGCCTAAATTTAGGCCTAACGTAGTTATTGCACCCATTTTACAGAAAAAGGTCAGTTTGAAATATATTTTGACTGGGAATATCCTTAAATCGCCCCGGGTTACAAAAAGAATTATCCTAAATTTAGAACAAAAAGGATTATCCTAAAACACATTTTACAGAGAGAGGTCAGGTTTCGTATCTGTAAGGAGTTCGGGGTTTTTGTGTTTTCTCGTGATGGATTGTTAATGTACATAGATCAATTAATAATAATAATAAAGAAAAACCCGAATTATTTAATAAAAGTTTGAAAATATTTTCAGTTAACATCTAATGAATAATATAAATGTGAAGTACATAATTGTTATTTTAAATAAAAATTAGAATGATTTTAATAAAAATACATGTGTTATGTTAGCAGAGAAGCAACTTATTTTGTTATTTTATTACTTATATACATGGGTTAAAGAGTGATGTAAAGCAGTTAAGTCAATAGAACAAACTGGCATAGCTTGATGTAGGAGGGTGCTAGGGGCTGTCCTTACTCGATTTACTGATTTATTGCTTTAAGTACGTAAATCATATGTATTTAATAAAATTCATTAAAAAAATTTTATAAAAGTTATTTTAAAACTTCATATGCTAAATTTTTTAAAACAAAAAAGTATTAACAGTTAATAATAAATTCTTTTGTTCAAAAAGATAATGATTGATTTATTATAGAAGTTTTAAGAAAACTTTGAAATAATTTCTAGTTATATTTGAATGAGTAATTATAAATGTACGTGTTTATTAAAACATTAAAAAATGGTTTTAATAAATTATACGTTATATGTGATAAGTGAAGTGTGCGTGTGGTGTATGTGTGTGTGCTGCGTGACTGTGGTAAATCTTGTGTGCAAGTGTAAGTAAATCCTGTGTGTGTAAGTAAATCTGTAGTTGTGAGTGTAAAGTAAAATCTGTGTGAGTGAAAGTAAATCTGTGTGAGTGTTAAGTAAATCTGTGTGTGAGTGTAAGTGTCTAGGGATGAGTGTAAGTGTCTATTAGTGAATGTGTGTAAAAGTATCATAGTGAATGTGTGTATAAGTGTAAGGGTGTGTGTGTGTGTGTGACCTCATGTGTATAAGTGTAAAATGTAAGTGCTATGGCGTTTAAATGTAAGTTGTCAAGTTGAATGTGTGTATTAAGTTGTCATAGTTGAATGGTGTAATAAGTGGTAAGTGTATGTATGTGTGTGTTGTCTGGTGTGTGTGATGTGTGTTGTTGTGTGTATGCTGTGTCTAAATAAAACAATAGGCAGAAGTAAATAACACTAAGTATAATAAAAAATAATAATTTTTAAAAAATAGAATAAAATAATAATAAAAATAAATAAAAAGTATTAAAACAAAATAAAAAACATAATGTTAATAAAATATATGAGTTAAAGCAGTTAAGCAGAAAGTTAAAGCAGTAAAGCGAAAGTTAAAGCAGTTAAAGCAGAAAGATAAAGCAGTTAAGCAGAAAGTTTAAAGCAGTAAAAACATGAGTTAAAGCAGTAAAGCAGTAAACAAAGCCTTTATTCCCCCCCTTGGTGTTAGGTCACACCTCTATTGATTTACTTGAATTTACTGCTTTAAGGAATGTAATGTTAATGAATATGTGAGTTAAAGCAGTTAAAAACATATGAGTTAAAACAGTAAAAAACATGAGTTAAAAGCAGTAAAACATAAGGTTAAAAAGCAGTAAAGCAGTAAAACAAAGGCATATAATCCCCCTAGGTGTTAGGTAACAATTTATTGATTTTACTGATTTACTGCTTAAGGGTATGTAAAAGTAATTAAGAATATGTGAGTTAAAAGCAGTAAAACATATAAGTTAAAACAGTAAACTTGAAGTTAAAAGCAGTTTAAAACATATGAGTTAAAGCAGTAAAGGAAGTTAAAACAAAAGCATACTATATCCCCTCTTGGTGTAGGTTACACTTATTGATTTACTGCATTTACTGCTTTAAGGTATGTAATGTTTAATGTTTTTAATAAAATTTCGTACAGTTGTAGTAAAATAAATGTTTATATATCAGCCACTCTGGTTTTTTCTTCTTACATACAATTTGTTAAAAAATTATAAATTAAAAAGTATTAAGTAAAAAGTTATTAAAGTAAAAATAATGTTAATAAATATATGTGTTAAATAATAGGTCGGTAATGAGTTACATTTAGGTTCGCGAAACATGTTTTTAATAAAAAATGCTTAAGCATGAAATAAAAATGAATGAACTTATAGTATATATATTTTTCATTCGCGCGCGGAATACCTACGGGTGCGGGGCCTCCATCCTTTGCGGGAGGGGGGGCTTGCTGCGGCCTGGTGTTCCAGCTATGATCTAGAGGTAGACAAAAAATGAGTCATCAAAGATGAAATCATCAATATAGATGGTATCAAAGATGGCTTCATCAAAGATGAGCCATCCATCAAAGATGCGGCAACAAAATTGAGCTTCGAGGGTGTGAGTGTAAGTGTAAGTGTACCTGTGCGTGTGAGGTGTGAAGTATATATGGGCTAGTGTAAGTGTCTATGGCGAGTGTAAGTGCTTTTATATAAGTGTTATAAAAAATACTAACTCATATAGGAAGCATTCTAGCAGATTGTAATATACACCAATCGATTCCTCATACCTAATTACCTAGGGGTAGACACCATATTAGGGCTATTCTAGGCTCAGGGAGGCTAGAAAAGGCTTGAAAAAAGTGCACTCAGTTGGCACTATGTTGCACTCACTTGGCAAAACTATGTATGGCACTCACTTGTCACTCATTGGCACTCACTTGGCACTCACCTGGCACTCACCCTGCACTCATAGAATACTCATAGAACACTAATAAAACATCACTAGATACTTCTTTACGGTGGTTGGGTACCATCAAAGCCATCAAAATTACCGTGTGCAAAAATTGACCCATGGTATATGGCAAGGTCAAAGGCGAAGATATCATGGTCAAACAAGGTTAAGACATCAAAAAAAGGGCTAAGTCCTAAGGAAGGACAAAAAAATTACCGTGGGTTCAAAAATTGACCGAGGACGACCAAAGGGTGTGCAAGTGTGTTTGTACGGTGAGTATAAGTGTAAAGTACAAGTGTCTATGGGTAAATGTAAGGTGTCATAGTGAATGGGTGTATAGGTGAATAAGTGTCATAGTGAATGTCTGTATAAGGTGTGTGTGTGTGTGTGCCTGTGTGTTTGTAGTATGTGTGTGCGCACGCGCACGTGTGTAGGTGTTTAAGTTAGGGTTAGGTCCATAACATGCGTACAAGTTAGGAACGAAATATGTGACGGTGGGGCACGAGTGGCCAAAAAATTGGCGTGGCCAAAAATGACCCATGTATATGCAAGGTCAAGGCCTAAATATCATGGTCAAGCAAGGTTAAGACATCAAAAAAGGGCTAAGCCCCTAAAGGAAGGGAAATAAATTACCTGGGTCAAAAAATTACCGTGAGGTCAAAAATTGACCCATGGGTATCTGTCAAAGCTT
>JABUQX010016071.1:25000-35000 GCA_015478945.1 Trachelipus rathkii | reverse complement strand
GCGCTATTATATTGATGAGAAGGAACAGATGATCAGAAAGATGTTTTAGGTTTTGGGGAAAAAAAAAAAAGGGTTTGTTGATGCAGGAAAGTGGCTGGTGAAATTAAATCGTTGTGAATGTAAAGGAACTAATCTTGAGTGCGATAGAGTCTTGCATGAGGGTATGTTGTTACCTGTGTTATTGTATAGTGTGGACTATGGGTCTGGAAATATGGAATAGAAGTATAGATATAAAGTTTCAATGTGTTCAGATGGACAAGTCTTAGGGGTGTGCTAGGTGTGAGAAGAATTGATTAAAATGAGGAATTGAACGTATTAGAGAGTTGTTGTGCGTGTGAAGAAAGGGGTAAACGAGAGAATAAAGAAAGTATGTTGAGATGGTTTGGTCATGTGGAAAGGATGAATGATAGCTCGGTTGGTTAAACGATTGTATAGTGGCGAGTGTGTTGGGAACCGACTGGCTGGGAGACCGAAGAAAAAGTGGATTGAGTCAGTAAACGAGTGTCTGGAGGAGAGAAAATATGAGTTGCGCAGAGTAAAATGAATTAATGTGGCATTCCTTCAGACAATGGTGGGATTTTGTGATGGGGGTATTGGTTGTGGCCCACCTGGGCCAAGGGATGAACCTTACATTGGCGATTTACCATAGTGGGGGTCCGTCGCGGTCCAGTTGAAGCTCTATGGTGGATTTCTGATTGCGACGAGCTCTTACTAATTAATGGTACAGAGGGGACGTTAAGGCTGGGCTTTCTTTTCGACTTTTGTCCTATTCTTCTATTGCTTTTCCTCACCCCTAGTCTTGGAGAGAAAAAGGTAGATGAAGAAGAAGATAATATATATTATATATATATATATATTATATATATTATATATTATAATATATATATATATATACTATATTATATATATATATATATATAATATATATATTACAGTTCACCGCCACTCACGAAAACCCACCCAAGCCCTAGCTTAATTAACTCAAATCTCTTAGGTGAGGGCAGATATTGGCTTTAAAGAAGGGAAGATTAAATACAGTTGGAAAAACAGAAGAATGCAAGGAGTTCCACAGAACCGAAGTAGCTGGAAAGAAAGAAGATCACAACGAGCAAGTCTGGGGCTTTCAATACTCAGGCAATATTCATGCGAGAGGAGGGCACCCCTTGTGATACGAGGGCGACGCAACGGTGGTGGAATGCAAGCGGTCAACTCTCCCGAGCATCTGCCTTTGTAGTACCTATGTCCTATAGAAAAGAGATAGTGCGAAAACGTCACGTCGCAGAGATAGAGGGTCAAGGGAATGTGAAAGAAGAGGACAGTTTATTAGTCTCTTAGCTTTAGACTCAACCCAATCCAATAGAAGGGTGGAGCCGGAGCCCCCCCTTTTTCCCCCCCCCCCCCCCCCCCCCCCCCCCAAAAATGTGTTAACAGTACTCCGTACAAAGGCGAATAAGGCCCTTATATAACTGCAGTAACTGTTCAGAGGAAAAAAAATCCCGCAACTGAACAGAACTCTCAGCTTTTTTGATGCCACCTTAGCAATCAATGTAATATGAGGTTTCCAAGACAATTTGTTGTTTATGTTGAGACCAAGAATGTATATGTTATTCACAATTGAGACGTTATAGCCGTCGAAGGAAATAGGAAAGTTGGGAGGTATTTTTGAAATGGAGATTTAAAGAAGTTGAATTTTTAAAGACGAATTTTACAAGGTTGCGGTGATCCCACCGGGAAATCCCATCCAGATCGGCAAGAATAGAAACGGAAAGCTGAAGACGAGAGCCAACTCTAGATGCAAAAGAGGGAGGCAGATTTAAAAAGAAGTAGAAAGAATGGAGAGTTGAAGTACATCGGCATGAAGAGTGAAACAGAGTTAGAAGTACAGCTGAGGAGATCGTTGATGAAAAGAATTAATAAAGTTGGAGATGGAACAGAACCTTGAGGAACACCACAATTAACAGGAAAGGAAGAAGAGGACGCTCCATCAACGAGTGCTGATATGGAGCGATCGGAGAAAACTAGACAAGAGTAGGCAAATAGAAGGAGGAAACCCAAAGGAAGGGAGCTTAGAAAGCAGTGAAGCGTGCCATACCCGGTCAAAAGCTTTGGATATGTCAAGCACCACCCCTCAAGATTCCCCATAGTCCCTAAGGGCAAAAGACCATAAATCAGTTAGATAGGAAAGTATGTACACTTAGGTTAGACCTGCGAGCGTTCGAAGGCCATCTGATGATCTGATAGATGATTGGTCGCTTAAGGTGGTCAGGAAATGAAGAGTTAAGAAGAGTTTCAAAGATTTTAGATAGAATACAAGTGAAAGATATAGGGCGATAGTTTGAAGGATCAGAGCGGCCACCTTTTGTCGGGATCTGTTGAACATATGCGGCTCTTACAGCACTGGGGAAAAGTATTAGTATTTTGACATAGAGAGTAGAGTTGAACGAGGATAGGCACCAGCTCAGAAGAACACTCCTCAAAACAATGGAGGAATGCATCCGGGTTCACAGCCATTCCGTGGAATTCATAAGATCTCAGGATCTCAATTGCACACGATTCATGGTGATTACAGGTAAAGACATGGAAAACCTGAGAGGAGAAAGAAGTTGGAGGAGTGATGCCAGGGAATCGCCAGGGTAGAATTAGGATGGAAAAATGGAGGCCGAAAAGATTGACCTTTTCAGAAGGAGAGTTAGCTACAGAACCGTCAGTTCGAATAAGGGGAAGAAAGGTAGATTTACAAAAGTTGTTAGAGATCTTTTTTGACAAGAGGCCAGAAATTTTTATCAGTAGCAGAACCAAGCAGGTTGGCGCACTTTCTTTTAGTGAAAGCGCGCTTAGCCTGTCGAATAATAGCTCTGGCCAAACAATCCGAGCAGAATGAAATTAGTACAGTGTGATAGGGAACAAATTGGGAGTTTTTCCAATCGCCCGATGACGCAAGTCTCTTCTCCTGAATGGCGAGAAACAAGCTCCATCGTACCATTGATTTAGAGGAGAAAAAGATTTAGTTGAAATTGGAATGAACCTGTTCATCCCATCGGCGATTACCAAAGCATAAACCGAGTCAAAGCAGGATTCATTCCAATAGTAGTTAGCAAGAAAACGACGCAATGCCCCCCAATTAAGCCCGATTTAATATATATATTATATATATATATATATATATATATATATATACTATATAATATATATATATATTATATTATATATATATATATACTATATATATATATATATATTATATATTTGCAAGCATTCTCAATTTTCATGAAATTTACGGTATGGAAATATTTAAAAAATGTTTAAAAGAGAGTAATACCTAATATAAATGTCGAGAAATGGTTATAAACGAATTACAACAGAAGGAAAATTGCTAATTTATCTATTAGAAAAATTAATGAGTATTTATATATATATATATATATATATATATATATATATATATATATATATATATATAAATACTATATAATAATAATATATATATATATAATAATTATATATATATATATATATAATATATAAATATATATATATATTATACTATATATATAAATATATATATAATATTCATATATATATATATATATATACTATATATATATATATATATATATAAGAGAATTTCCTGCTTAATTGTTAGTTATTTTTAAGCATTTTCATAAGAACGAAATTAAAAATCTATCAATGGCTTTAATAACTTCAATTTCCAAAAAATCTATATAATAGGTTCCGTCCGACAACAAAATATGAAGAACGCTTTCTCCGCCTTTTCTCAGAACGAGCAAAACACCACACCACACTACCACACACACACACACACACCTTACACACACACACGACACACACACACACACACATGTACAAACAGAAAGCAAGCACGCCGCACCGCCACACACACTCACACTCACAAAGGAAAATCTACAGAAAAATATCGGCATATATATTATTTATATATATAGAGAATATAATATATATATATATATATATATAATATAACTATATATATATTATATAATATTATACTAAATATATATTATATAATATATAATTAATATATATATATATATTATATAAAATAATATATATTTATATTAAATAATATTAAATATATATTATTATATATAATATATATATATATAGCTATAGAATATACATATATATATATATTATATATATATAAATATATTATATATACTATATATATATATATAGCGCCAGGCATCCCGAAGAGTTCAGGCATGTAACTAGGAAACTATAACATCTACAGGAAATTAAATAACATTTTTGATTCAGGAAAGTAATTCATCGAGGAACTTTAAAAAATTATTTATTCTAATATTATTAATAACTTCTAAATATATTTAGTAATATCATAGTGGCACTGCTCCTGAGTGACCTGGAAAACCTTGCAGATAGTCTCATCGAGAGCAAAGGCCAAAATACTCGTTTTATGAGAATAAAAAAATTTAATTTTTCTTTTTATATCCTTTTTTAGGGGTTCCGAAGCCGTACGGAGGAAGAGGGGACGAACAGTCCATCCCCAGTCGTCCCCAGGTACGCCGAGGATAACCTCGAACTCTATCCATCATCTTGTGTACACTGAGTGGGTGATTCGTCCAAGTTTAAAAAAAAAAAACTTCAATCATTGGACTTTGCCTCCTGAGTCGGAGTAAGCGGCATCTTCGAATTGTCAAAAAAACTGTAATATTTTCAACATAATTAGCAATTTAATTAATTTAAAAAAAACGTTATTTTATTTTATTTTTATTAATATTTCCAGAAGAGTAAAAATTCTCAACTGATATAAAAAATAGATATTTATATTTCTTGTAGCTGTATAGTAATTTTAGTTACATTGCCATGCCTTTTCGGGTGCGACCATAATATATATATAAATATATAATATACATATAACTATATAAAATTATATATATATATATATAATATAATACTATAGTATATATATATATATCTATATATATATATAATATAATAATATATATATATATATATGTTATATATAATAATTATACATAATATATTATATATATAAACATATATATAAATAATATTATATATAATATATATATAATATATTATATATATTATATAATATATATAATAATTATTAATATATATATATATAATATATATTATATAATTCATATATATATACTATATAATATATAATATATCATATATAAATAGTATATATATATATATATATAGTAGTAATATATATACTAATAACATATATATTATAGTATAATATAAATATATTCTAAATTATATATAATAATATAAACTATATATATATATATAAACTATATATATATATATACTATAAATATAATATTAATAATATATATATATGTATAATATATATATGATATAAATATTATATCATATATTAGTATATAATAATATATATAATATATAAATAAATATATACATATATAAAGTATATATAATAACATCAAAATATATATACTATATAATATATATATATATATATTATATCTTAATATAATATATATACATATATATATAAATATAATATATATAATATTATATAATAGATATATAATATATAATATATATAATATTATATTATATATACTTATATATATATATATATATATATATATATATATTTATATATATATATATATTTATAATATTCTTATACTTTATTATATATATATATATATATAATTATATATAGTATATATATATATATAATATATATATATATATAATATATATATTATCCTCGCCTAAAAGTAAGTTTACTGAATATCCATGAACGACTGAGTAATGCAGCTCCTCCGTGAACGTATACGAGTGGGTAGCTAATTACCTAGGCTACAGTTATCCATTACCAGCTAACCAGATTTATTAAAAGCTCAGGTCTTGCAGCTACATCTGGTAGTGTATGACGAGTAGTTCTACCTCGTGTACGTTGTGCACTACATTCTATTTTGTTTTCTACCTCGTACTGTGCGATTGCTGGAAATATGAAACTAGCGGTACGCTATTTCAAATTCTGTATGAAAACCAACAAGTCTGACCACTGAGATCAATTGCTTCTTAAACGAAGCTTATGGGGATGCCACTCTATCGTGAAATATGCTTTAAGTGGCACAGTAAGCTTTCAGGAAGGAGGCCGAGAAAATGTGAAGTACGACCCTCGTTTGATGAAGACCAATTCGTCAACAAAACGATGAAAATGTGGAAGTTGTTATAGCTGTGATGGAGAGAGACCGCTGGTTCAGTGTCAGAGTGATTGCATAAAATGTTGGATGAAAATGCAGTTAGAATTTTAATCAACCAATTTGCGTCATTGCAAAAAATTTGGTGCAAAACTATGTGCCAAAAGACTTGTCTGTTGAGGCAGGAAAGCGAAAAGCGGTCAATAAGTTGTCAAGATTACTTGAAAAGATCTCGAAATTGGAGCCCAATTTTTGGATAAAAAGTTATAGCAGGCGCTGAAGCATGCGGATTTTTTGAGTACGATCCCGAATAACCAAAACAAAACAAAGTGCTGATAGCACATTAAAAAATTCTTCCTCTGTCCGGAGAAAGCGACGTATGAGGCAAGTCCAAGGATGAAAAACACTGATTATGTTTTTTTTTCGAGAGCTTGGCACTGTGCACAAGGAATTTGTACCTTCAGGACAGACAGTTAATCACGTCTTTTACAAAGATGTCTTGGAACAACTTCGAAAACGAGTTCAGTGAATCAGAACAGACATTGCAGACGACTGGGTGCTGCACCACGATAACGCGCCATCTCGCACTGCGCTCTCAATTGCAGAATTTCTGGCGAAGGAAGACATTCAAGTACTTCCACATCCTCCATACAGCACAGATCTAACTCCGTGCGATTTCTACCTCTTCCCTAAGTTGAAAATGAAGTTGAAGGGGTCATCATTTTGGACGATGGAAAACATAAAAAATACTGTAGCACGTGAACTAAACACATTCCGGAAAATGACTTCAGGCACTTGCTATGAATCAGTGGAGAAACGCTTGCAAACCGTCTGTGTAACTCCCAAGGCGTCATTACTTCGAAGGAAGCATTACTCTGTAATTTCAGGTAAGTCTAATACATAATTAAATACGACATCAGTACACTTACTTTTGGGACATAACATGTTTATATATAGTGGTGGCTCATGTCTCCAGAAGCTGTGAAGTCAGAGCTTTTTATTGAAAGGTTTCATTTTTAAATATGAACCATTACTATTATACTATATTAATATATATATATATAATATATATATATATATAATAATATAAATATATTATATATATATATATATATATATATATTATATATATATATATATATAATAGATATATAATATATATATATATATATCATAGTATATATATATAAATATATATATATATATACTATATATATATATTATATATATATATATATTTATATATATATATATATATATATATATATATATATATAGTATATATATATTATATATATATATATATATATATATATATATATATATATATATATATATATATATATATATATATATATATTTATATAATTTAAATTTTTTAATTATTTAGTGATTTGAAAAGATGAATTTGCCTTTGCAAACTATCAAGATATTGATATGAACTACATCTTCCCTCGACGTCAGTTCAAAGACTGGGAAAATGAGTTATTAATTACCAATATAAGTGAATTTTAAATTTGTCGCTTCGTTCACCTTCCCTTATCCTTTATTTGGAATGCAAATTTTAAATTTGGCAATATTGCGTTGCTTCTGATTAAACAATAACTCTATCCAATCGACTCCTACCCTCGCATATTGCCTGAATTTCCAAAAAGGGAGAAAGTTTTAAAACCTGCCTTCGTTTATTTTCGCTCGTGCATGTTAAGCAAAATCTGATTTTTTCAGTTAAAATATTTTTAAACCACCCTTTTACTTTGAAATGAATTCAACTAACATATTCTAGTTTTAATCAAATTCAAACACTAATATCCTCCGTTTACATTTAATCGAATACTGAAATTTTGGTCGAGGACCAAGCCCACTTACCTCCCCCGAAAAACTTCGATGAAACTATGATAAGACTATGTTCAGGTGACGTTAACATTGCACAAATGAGAGTGGAGTTCATACTTTACGTTAGCAGTGCGTGATTGTCTCCGTAATACTCATACATCAAATTTTACAAGCAAGGCGATACAAATAGCAAAAATAGCAGGCACCCCAAAATTAATGGAAGTTCTAAAGCGTTAGGCTGGAAAAGTGTCAATCCTAGATCAAGAGACAAGATGGGAAAGTACGCGTCCTATGCTCGAAAGGCTTCTGCAACTAAAAGACTATATTAGTATGGTGGCTGCCGGTACTCCTGAACTTTCTCTCTCCGATAGTCAGTGGGAACCCTCAAAGAATTACTAAAAACCCATACTTTACAACAAAAAATATTCAATCAGAAGACTTGACTGCAGGAAAATTTTATAGAGAAAGGATTTTAGCAAATGACATAAAAAATTCCGTGGAAAGAAGGGAAAGAATGTTAACTGAAAACAAAATATTTTAGTCGGCCATCTTTGTTGATCCACAGTTCAGAATCTTCCTTAGAACTGATGATCTGATATTAAAAACTAGGAATGCTCTTTTTGAACTAGGACTTAAAATGAATAACACTATCGAACAGAAATCTGGGTCAGAGTCAGATAGTTCAGCAGTTTCAGGAATCCTCCCTTGTGGTATCTTGTCAGATGAAGAAGTAAAATTAGACAAACAATGGGACAAATTGGAGCACGCAGAAAAGAGATTGAAAAAAGACAATCTACCAGTAAAAGACTTCAACCTAAAAATCCTCTAGAAAAATACAAAGTAGAATTCCATAAGGCATTGGATGAAATAATGAAAATCGACGGAAATCAAAGTACAGTAAGAGGCAAATCCTATTCTATCTAAAATTTTGCAAAATGCGCTACAGCAATTACAGCTTTGCTTAGTCAAGTGAATGTTGAGAGCTTATTTTCTGTTTTAAAAATAATAAAATCGGATCTAAGGTCAAATTTAAAGGAGGTTTTTACTGAAGAAGTTTTATTTTTAAGAAACAATTCTTTTGAATAAATTTATATTGTATATGGTCAGGCAATTCAAAGATAAATTATTTTAAAATTTCGGAAGAAAGTGAATTATAATTTTTTTTTAATAAAACAATCCGTTTTGAATAAAACTATATTACACATGTTTAGGCAGCTCATAGTTCAAAGAGGAATTATTTTAAACTTTAGGATGAAACTGAAATATAAATTTTCCGTTTTTAAAAAAAAAAAATTAAAAAAACGAAAATAACTTCAAAGAGGAATTGTATTAAAATTTAGGAAGAAAGTGAATTAATCTTTTTCTGTAATTCTTAAAAATCTTATTTTCTATAAAATATTTATAAAATATTACTAATGTTATTTAATATAATTCATTTAATTCATAATTCAAATTGTGTAATTTAAACATGGATCAGGTAAAGGTAATTACAACCAAATAGATATGTTGCCAGATTTCAATAATAATAATTAATCCTGTGAAACTTTTCACACTTTTTACTTTTAAATATTATTAAAATGTTACTATTATTAACTTCTATTTTGTACAACTATTTTAAAACTTAGATTTAGTTTAATTTTTATTGAAATCTCAAACAATAAATAGATAGTACTTTATAAATTCCAACCTATAGGAGAATTCTGGCAACCCATCGATTTGGGGGTGATTATCTTTACCTGTTCATTAAACCTTTCTGGTATCATATTACAAAAATTGGCATTTCTTGAGTTCGACGCCCTCACGCTTCCACTCTATTGAAACTATAAAGATAGATTAAAATATACGTAAATGCGTTATACAAAGTCTAATGAAATGCGGAATAACAAATATGATCGTTAAAAACTTTGAAAAAAAAAACAAAACGTCTCACTATAAAAAGTGAACATTGAAAT
>JABUQX010016071.1:20000-22500 GCA_015478945.1 Trachelipus rathkii | reverse complement strand
TCAAGGTCACTAGTTTGTTGAAAATTGAAAAAAATATATTAAAAACTTCATAATATATAAAAAAATTATCGATATTGAGAATCGGATAATTTTAATGGTAAATAAGGGGTCGATTAATACTTAATACCGATTAATACCCTTACCTGATATTATTTGTAATATTGATAAATGTTGCATTATAGTAGCCTTGTTATAATTTATTATTTTAATTTTTTATTTCTACTGAAGTTAAATCACTTAAATATACTATATATATATATATATATATATATATATATATATATATATATATATTATATCTCCCTATATTATATATATAATATGATATATATATGATTATATATATTATATATATATGATATATATTATATATATACTATTATATATATATATATATATATAAATAAACAAAAAAATTTAAAAAATCTAAAAAAAAATTCATGATTTTTTTATTTATAAAAAAATCAAGTAAAAATTATGTAAAAATAAATGTTAAAAAATAATGAAATGGTGAAGTTACTTAATAAATTTTCATAAATATTTTGATCATTTTTTTTTTTTTTTAAATAATTTTCAAGTTTTCATTTTAAAAGAAGAACTGATTAGCCTAAATATGATTTACAAATTGATTCAATGACTCTTCTTTGGTCTAACACAGAACGTCAACCGGACACTCTATAAATCTTAAGAACTTTGCCCCTATTAATTATTAATATAAATAACACCTAGAAAAGAAAATTTGGTGAAAGTTTTTATATTAACAACTTCAAAAATTTCAACAAAGTTAAAGGTGATTATGGAATTAACTTATATTTGAATAACTTACTAAATAAATTTCGGATTTTCCGTAGGATGCCAATTTGAAAAATTATTTTAAAAAAAATTGATCAAAATATTTATTAAAATTTATTAAGTAACTTCATCATTTTATTATTTATAATATTTATTTTTACATAATTTTATAGATTTCTTAAAATCAGTAATATTTTTTTTAATTTAAATGTAATTTAGTCATATTTTATTAGCTGAATGAAGTGGACAGTCACGTCCACGAAATGTCCTATAAATAAATTTTATTAACAGTATGTTTTTTTTTCCTTCTATAACTTCTGACAAGTTTAGTGTGTTCTGCCATCAATATATATAATATAGTATATATAATATATATATATATAGGTATATATATATATATATATTATATATATATTATTATATAGGTATATAAGTATATTATATATATATAATTATATAATATAATATATATATATATATATATATATATATATATATCATCAATCAAATTCTCTCCTCAAGACTAGGGGGGGGGGGTAAGGTGCGTAACATGCACCGGAAACACCCCTTTACACCTTTTAGTGAGAGCTCGTCGCAGTCAGAAAATCCACTCTAGAGCTTCATGCGACCGCGACGGACCCTCACTATGGCATCTCGTCAATCTGGGATTCATCCCTTGGCCAGGTGGGCTACAACCATACCCCCTCACAAGACCCCGCCATTCACTCCTGTCATGCACCTTTCTTCTCGCCTCTGCCAAACTCACATTTCGGATCTTATGTTGATGATATGCCCAATGTTTTGGATTCGAACAGAAGTCCCATAAAAGCACGATATTTATAACCATCATTTTAAAAAATATTTAAAAAAAAGGAAACTTGTGAAGTTCAAAAACTCAAATCTGTATTTACTTTTCACTGAAATATTACAAAAATTTTTTTTTTTTTTTAAAAGTCAGTTAATATCTGATAAAATAAATTTTAAAATATGTGTATTTTAATGCCAACTTTACCTTAACTTAACTTTAATTAACTTTAACTTAATTTACCTAAATAAATTTTATCTCATCTAAAAACAAAAATTGTTTCTGAAACTGAAAAGGTGTAAAGTTGCTAGAAATAACACTTTTGTACGAGTCCAAAACACTGGGCATATCATCTACATAAGATCCTACATTTCTCTCCTCCAGGCTTTCCTTTACTGACTCATTCCACTTTTTCTTCGGTCACCCATCCGGTCGATTTCCAGCACCCTCACCGCTATACATCCGTTTAACCAACCGACTATCATCCATACTTTCCACATGACCAAACCATCTCAAACGTACTCTTTTATTCTCTAATCACCCCTTCTTCACACCACACAACTCTCTAATATGTTCCTTCCTCATTTTATCAATTCTTCTTACACCTAACACTCCCCTAAGACTGTCCCTCTGAACACATTGTCCTTTAGAACAATAACCTCTTATTCCAAACCATAGTCCCACTACTATACATTAACACAGGTAACAACATACCCTCATGTAAGACCCTAGCGCACTCAAGACTTAGTCCCTTTACATCCACCAATGATTTAATTGCACCAGCCACCTTCCTGCCATTCACAACTTTCCTACTACACTCTGCATCGTCCGTTCCTTTTTCATCCAACATATATCCTAAATATTTAAACTCAGAGACTTGTTCCAGCTACTCACCATCTAACA
>JABUQX010016071.1:5000-10000 GCA_015478945.1 Trachelipus rathkii | reverse complement strand
TAAACGCTGGTTGACCCTAGCATATACCCCAACAAAAACGTAACCTAAACATTACTTTTCCATCATAGTCAATATTATTAAATAATAATATCTAACAAACCTGACAAAAATTTTTAGCATTACTGACCTATCTACATATTAACTACGAATAATTTTATATGATTATACAACAAAGTTTTTTTTAACTTATCAAAGCTAACATAACAATACCAATACCTGATCTATTCTAAGAACATAACATAACTACTATACTAACTCTTCTAAGTATGAATAAAAGCTATCATTGCCAAGAATTAACATAGTTATTCAATTCCAGATACATAACAATACTTACCTGCCTACAACTAATCTATTTTAAAGTATCAATTATAAATAGAACTATGGAAATAAACCCATAATGGTTTCTCAAAGGTTCCCTAAAATCATACAGTTAACATAAATACTTCCCGCCAATTATTGCTGATTAACATAAATTACATTTATTAATGTAACAATGGCAAAACATAGCCATTTTCTACCATAAACCATCATAACATACCGAGACTGAACATTTCCCAACATGTCTAACTTACTAAATTTATGAGAAATGCTAAATAACAAAGTGTTCTACCTACGTTTGTCAAAGATACCAACATTTTGTTAAAAGCAGTAAAGCAGAAAAGTAAAAGAGCAGTAAAGCAGAAGTTAAAGCAGTAAAGCAGAAAGTTAAAGCAGTAAAGCAGAAAGTTAAAGCAGTAAAGCAGTAAAACAAAAGCATACTAATCCCTTAGGTGTTAGGTAACACCTCTATTGAATTTTACTGATTTACTTGCTTTTAGGTATGTTAAAGTTTATGTTTTTTAATAAAATTTCGTACAATGTAGTAAAATAAATGATTATATATCAGCACTCTGATTTTTTCTTCTTACATAATCCAATTTTTAAAAATTTATAAATTAAAAAGATTAACTAAAAAATAAAAACGAAAAATAATGTTAATAAAATATATGAGTTAAAGCAGTAACGGAGGTTGAGAGCCTTCGAAGCTGAACCATCAATAAATCTGAGTCATCAAAGATGAACCATCATTATAGGAGACATCAAAGTTAAGACATCAAAATATCGTGTGGGTGTGAGTGTAAGTGTAAGTGACTGTGGGTGAGTGTAAGTGTAAGTGTCTATGGCTGGGTGTATAAGTGCCATAGTGTAAGTGTCTATGGATGTATAAGTGTCATAGTGTATGGTTGTATAAGTGACATAGTGTGTTTGTGTGTGTGTGTTGTGTGTGTTGTGTGTGTGGGTGTGTTGTGTGTGTGTGTGTGTGTAGGTGGAGGTGTGATAGGTAGCGTTAAGTGTCTATGGGCGAGTGTAAGTGGACTATTAGCTGTGTGTGGGTGTGTGGCATCTGTGGTTGTGTGTGTGTGTATTCTGTTCATGCAGAAATGCTAGAAAATGCTTAAACTCATACTAGGAGCATCCTTAGCAACTTGTTAATATCACCAATCGAATCCTCATACCTTATAACATTGGGGTAGACACCCAAATTAGGGCTATTCTAGGCTCAAAGGAGGCTAGAAAGCTTGAAAAAGTAACTCAGTTGGGCACTTATTTGTGGCACTTCCACTTGGCACTATGTGGCCACTCACTTGACACTCATTGGCACTTCATTGGGCACTCACCTGCACTCATCTAATACTCATTTAGAACACTAATAGAAACACCCTTATATATAATATTTATATAATATATATATATAATATATATATATTATATATATATATATATATATATTATATATATATATTATATATATATATATATATATATATAGTATATATATATATAAAGTACTATAATATATACTTGCTTAATGTTGGTAATAATATTCAAATTGAACTTGAGGCTTTTAGCACAGGCAACGGCAGGTATTTTTACTAAAAAACTCTAATGCTATATTGTCCTGTTATGTTGCTGTAACGTCACGTTCAAAATCAGTTTTTTGTATTTTAGATTTTGTTTTTTTCATACGCACACCCAGTGCTAATAATGCTACACAAACGAGATAAAAATAATGATTCCACGTTTGTCTTCGAAATCGGTTTAGATGAATTAGAGAAAGTATATTCAAATAAAATACATTATAAAATATTGTAAATGTTATAAATGCTTTTATTTTACAAGTTTAAATTGTATATTATGAATTAACTCCTATATGTACAATATCCTGTGCGAAACATTTAAAACGAAAAATATAAAAACTCTTCGAGAGAGGAAGGCGTGTTCAGGATTTCAGAGAGGATGCCAGATAGCATTATATATATATATATATATTATATATTTATATAAATATATATATTATAATTATATATATAATTATAATATATATATATATATAATATATATATATATAAGTAGTGATGTACCAGTTTGATAGTTAATAAATAAATTATATTAGTTAGCCCCTCGGAGAAAAATATTTATTATATTCTGGATAAATATTAAATAAATATTTTTATTTTATTTAATTAAAAATATGTTAAATTATTTTTATTATAAATTTGAAAAGCTATGTATTATAACTTCAGGCTATGTTAATTATGAATAGTTATTTGGGAAGATTAATAAGGGCATGGAGATTTTGAAAAACTCGAATTCCCTTATTTATTTAGAATCCCTTTTGCACCTTATGGGTGAAGAGGAAGTTCCTATTCAGGAGCTGTAAAGAATATAGTTACATTGTATGCCTGGCCAGCTTGATGAAACAATATTCCTTTACAATATTTTAAAAACCCCAAATATCCTTTTCGCATAAAAAGCGTATATGATAAGTATATAATATATATATATATATATATAATAATATATATATAAAATATATATATTATATATTATATATATATATATAATATATATATATATATAATAATAATATATTATATATATATATAATATTATATATAATTTATATATATATATATATATATATATATAATATATTATAAAGAAAAATGAATTTGAAAAATATAGTATGGTTCTCGGAGAATCAATAAAATATTTGGTATAAGTTTTAATAAAAAACGAAGTGTTTTCGTAAAATATAATACTTGCCTTGAACTCTCGTTGCGTTGTTTCAAAAAAAAATAATAATAATTACAACGTATGAAAGTACACCTTAGCTATTGGCCTTTCTACTTAGCGGTTCTTTGTGCGTGGTTCTTTGCTACGAATGCGACGGACTCCGCGGAACTTGTTAAAACGTTTGACGCGACTCTTCCATTGACGATGGCGTGGACGATGAATTTGCGATTCAACCCGACGAACGCGACGATTGAAAATTATGACGAAGATTAACAAAACGCAATATAAAACAAAATGGCGGACGCAAGTCAACAAGGTTGTTGCCTTTAAAAAAAAAAAAAAAAAAAAAAAAAAAAAAAAAAAAAAAAAAAAAAAAAAAAAAAAAAAAAAAAAAAAAAAAAAAAAAGGGTTCTCAAAAAAATAGGGTTCTCAAAAAAGGTCAAGGCACAAAAAAAGTTAAGGTAAAAAATTCAGGTTGCCCAAAAAGGTCAAGCCCCAAAAAGGTCAAGGACAGGTAAAAATTTGGGCCAAAAAAAGGTCAAGGTCAGATAAAAATACCGATGGTCAAAATGACCAGCGGACAGTCAAGGTCAAAAAGGGGGCGGAGCTACGGTGTCCGGAATGACTCCCCTACTACTGCAGATTAGTGGAATGCCTATACATCATTCCGACAGATAGAGGGACTACCAAAAAACAATTGTAGTTTCGTGGAATGCCAAAATTTATAATCCACAAATTTTTACACGTTGGCCGTCTTTGTACGTTGATAAGCAAGCACCGAAATTTTTTTTTTTTTCTTCTTCTTCTTCGTCAAAGGATCATGTTTTTAAAGAGGTTTCTTTTTTTTCTGATGTAAAATTTATCAATATTATAAATGAAATTGAGTGTTACTATTAATCGACCGATTCTCAATATCGATAATATTTAGTTCTCGATTGTCCTATATAGTTATAATCGATATTGACCATTTTATTCGTAGCACCACTTTTTCTTAATAGCAGACGTATATTTATTTCCAACATTGCATTTTATCAAGTTTTGTGCCCTGACATTTGCTCTGATTTTTATATTTTATCCCTGAAGGCGGGTAACATTGAGAATAAATTCGTGTTTTTTTTTTTATTATAAATTTCTGAGAATGTGCGTATATATACTGGTAAATAATACAATGCTTAAACACGTTAAAATAAGCAGTGGTAATTACTATTATTAGTAGTTACAATACTTAAACGTGAGGATAAAATTATGGTGGTAAAAATTGCATTAACATTTGTCTTGGTAGCTTAATTCCATAAAAAAAAACTTTTCCATATATTTAATATTTTTATAATATATTATAAAATATTTTAATTTACCTAATTCTTTACCATTAATTTATGAAACGTGCCACCACCAAATTTCAGATAAATTGTTATTGTACAGTCAACATAAATGATGAATAAATAATATAACATTGGTACCCAACATCGAAATTCTAGAACAAGTATATTATATATATTATAATATATATATATATTATATATACTATAATATATATATTATATTTATATATAATATATATTATATTATATATATATATATATATATAATTAATTTTTTTCCAAATTATTTGGAATAATTTCCCTAAATGAGGAAGACCTACTTAGGGAAGTAATTATCCGGTTATCCGGCCGGATAACAATGATATCCGGCCGGATACCGGATAGTTAAAAACTTGGCCGGATAGGCCGGATACCGGATAGTTGCCGGATATCCGGCCCATCCCTAATAATATTATATATATATATATAATATATTTATTTATTTATTGTAAGTAATAAATATAACGATCTTTCTATATTTACTATATAATAAATAAATAAATAATTAAGATAATATATATATATATATATATATATATATATGTAAGCTGATGTGGACGCGGGTGTAATATGATGTCGGAA
>JABUQX010016070.1:30000-32500 GCA_015478945.1 Trachelipus rathkii | reverse complement strand
ATATATATATATTATTATTATTATTATTATTATATACATATATATATATATATATATACATATATTATATTACATATATTATATTATATAAACACATATATATATATTATTATTATTATATTATATATACATACATATTATTATTACATATATATATATTATTACATATATTACATAGATATATATATATATATATATATATATATATATATGCGTTGCATGTTAACTGAACCAATTGTCTCTACTACCGAAATTAATGAAATTAAATACACAATTCCATAGTTCTTAAAACGATTGTGTGCAAAATTGTAGGTAATAGAAGTTATAGAATCGAAAATCAAAGGTAAAAATAATCTCCTAGTTGAGGTAACTTAATTGCCAAAACTTCAGTATGAGACAAATGTTATAGTTTTACAGTATTCTATAGCTAATGAACTATCCTGACGTGTTCGAAATTTGGAACATCTCACTATCATCCTGTTGTTAATAAGCTACTATACTTTGTAGGGAATATAGAACTCATGGTTTGCTGTAGTTTGGGCTGAAAATTGAGGGAAATGCAATGTCAACATTGGTAGTCGAATTTATAACTGGATAATGAGATAAATTGTGTTGTGTACAATTTTCAAAACTTTTACATCATCCCTTGCAAAGAAAGAAATGCTATCTAAAATGGTCGTCAAAAAAAAATTTTTTTTTTTTTTTTGCAAATTCTGTTTTTATTTTTCTTTACCTTGCATTTCGAATTTATGTCGATTTATCCCTTACTTTAAACACCATTCCATAAATAAATAAAAAAAAAAAAAAAAAAAAAAAAATTCAATTAAAATATTTGTGTCCATCTTTTAGATGTCTTTCTAGAATATTTAAATATAAATTAGCAGGATTGGCACGAATTAAATCAAATGATTAAAATCGAATTGAATTTTTTTATGAAATTTAAAAAAAATTTATTTTTTTTTTTTTTTTTTTTTTTTTAAATTGATGCTTCATATTTAATTGATTTAACTTCAATAGAAATAAGGAAATAAAAAAAATTGTAAATATATTTTAAAATTCTTAATAGATAACATAGTAATCAAATTTTTTTTCCTTCGATTTTCACTAAAATATTGACACGGCAACAATCTCTTTTATCTTCATGTTGATCTTTGTTGCCGTTTTCTGCATCTTAATTCCTAGGCCCTATAACATATAACCTAACCTAACCTAACCTAACCTAACCTAACCTAACCTAGCCTAACCTAACCTAACCTAATTCCTAGGCCCTATAACATAAAATTTTGCCATGTGGAGCTAGGGTTAAAATTAATGACAAATGGTGTAGTATTTTATTGTTTGCTTTTCTATAACATTTATTACTTTAGTGTAGACTTCGGGTTAATAAAAAATAAACTTCGAGTTTATAGAGTTAATAATTAACGTGTGACGGCTTAGAAAACTAATGGAAACATTTAACTAGACATGCCAGTAGTTCAATAGTTCTGAGTGCTCTAATTTTATTTTTTCTTTGTTGAAAGTGATTTGAAACTATATAGATGAATTGAATATACTGATGTGCTGGAATAAAAAACCGGTATCTTTAGAATAAGAGCTGGGAAACCGATTTTCAAGAATTTTAAGGATAACACTGCAATGGAATTAAAATGAAAAATAAACAACCAGAAATAATTTAATTCACTTAATTGATGTAGGAAAAGATTTAAGAGTTTTAAATTTTAACTCCAAAAGCCCATATTCCATATATGGCGCATTCTCTGACAAATCATGCAAATAATAAATAAATAAAAAAAAAAAATGAAAAGTTGCACCCAACCCTCACTGATTTTTAAAAATATATATATACAAAGTCATCTTAACAAAAAACTACCCCCCAATTTTCGAAGTTTCGGCAAACCTCGTTTTCTTCAAAGATTCATACCTTCGGTTGTACTTAAGATAAAATAAAAATTCAAAGTGCATTTTAAAGGAAAATAATAGCTATATCAAAGTGAATATGAATCAAAAATCCTACCAAATTAAAATTTAAAAAGTTGCAAGGTGTTAAAATCACCCAATTTTGTCGACAGACATTTTAAAAATTAATTTCATTCCTTAAAGTTTAGATTTTGTGTTATCAAATTATGAAAAAAAAAGTTTGCTTATTTTCTTCGAAGTAACTAGTTTTTAAAATTCGTAAAAATGAAATTCTATGAAGAAATGAAATATTGGCAGAAAAAAAAATTCAATTTCATTTTCAAAAATAAATTTAATTAGAAATATAATATCAAATTATTGAAATAAATGCATTATTATTATATATTATGCGTTTCAAAGCAATAAAAAAAATTTAAGAAAATGAATTCATTTTTACTTTAATGGGGTTCTCCAAACCCAGTCACATCTCTACTTTGACTAGCAAATTTTTATTTTAAAATGTTTTTGAGATTCATTTAGTTCATCGTTGTCAATTGCATAAACTTTTGTTCATTCCTGATATTATATGGTGGGGGCTGAGATT
>JABUQX010016070.1:0-27500 GCA_015478945.1 Trachelipus rathkii | reverse complement strand
CTCAGAGAGTTTGTTACTACTTTATTTTGTTTTAATTAATGGATTTTAACACACCTTTCCAGCACTACTCGTGATTTCAGAAATATGTAATCCCAATACAGTAAATTATAAGTTATTTAAAATAAACTAAAATATAAACATATAAAAGATATCAAATAAATTTCTTTAAAAATCTCAATCTCACAACAGATAATACATGCTGTAAAAGATTATATATATATATATATATATATATATATATATATATATATATATATATATATATATATATATATATATATATATATATATATATATATATATATATATATATATATATATATATATATTTCCTTAATTAAAATTATTTTTCAAAATAAAATTGAATTCTTTCCAGCAAAACTTTAAATTTTTCAAAGGATTTTATTTTTATGAACCTTAAAAAATAATTACTTTAAAGAAAATATGCAAACTTTTTATTTCATAATATGATAAAACACTGTCTATACTCTTAAGGAGAGAAATTGATTTCTAAAATTTGAGGGAGAAATGTTTACCTCAACACCTTCTAATGTTTTTAATTTTAATTTAACAAATTTTTAGATTCTATACACTTTGAAAGAACTAATATTTCCCATTAAAATGCACTGTGAATTTTTATTTTATTTTAAGTATTAACAAAGTTATAAAATCTGTGAAGAAATCGGTATTGGGACCTCAAATTTTCAGAAAGGTAGTTTTCTTCTAAAAGGACCTTATATACAAAGTTTCAAGGAAATTGGTGATGGACGGGTGCAGGTTACTGTCCTGATTTGTCAGAGAGTGAGCGATATATAATTTAAATAACTTAATTAAATTAATTAACTAATTATATTTGCTAAACTTATTATTAATTAGGTAATTATTATGATTTTGGGGAAAAAAATTAAAAGTTTGAAAAAAAAGAAATTGGGTAAAAAAAAAAAGCAAATTTCAAAAAAATTAAAAAATCAAAAAATAAATAAATGAAAAATTTATTTATTTATAAAAAAATCTAAAAATCCCCAGCCCTCTGAATTAATACTTATGTATATATATATATATATATATATATATATATATATATATATATATATATATATATATATATATATATATATATATATATATATATATATATATATATATCCCCCTATATATATATATATATATATATATATATATATATATATATATATATATATATATATATATATATATATATATATATATATATATATATATATATATATATATATATATATATAGACAGAGAGAGAGAATAATACTTCTTAAGATTAATATGTTGCATTTTTTTTTTTTTTTTTGGCATTTTTTTTTTAATTTTCCAATAAATCCGTGTCGGTCTGAAAGTAGATTGAAAAGACTCTATCTTCGATTGATCAGCCAAAGATCAGAATAAGACTCATCTTCTTCCGATCTTCTTTCTTTTCTATCCTTCTTCTTCTAATTTAATTATAATTTTAATCTTTCTTTTTCCATCTTTCTCTTTCACCTTTCCTTATTCTGATTTGCTTCTGACACTCGCAAATGGAATATCTTCTTCGGATCTTTTTAATCTTACTTTTTTAAAAACTTATTTTGTAATTCAAATTGCATATATATTAGTCTATCTATATAAATATATATATATATATATATATACCACTATATATATATATATATATATATATATATATATATATATATATATATATATATATATATATATATATATATATATATATATATATATATATATATATATATATATATATATATATATATGGTATACCTTCAAAACTTATCTTCTGAACTTCACTCTATTAGGTTAATGAGTTGACTCGGTGTAACCTCTGCCCTAACTATCCATGGAGTGACTGCCTTTATTCTGAATGCGCTTCACTGTCTGTCAAATAAATGAAGGCCGTAATTCCCGATGGGATGGGAAAGTTTTATCTTTCTTGGGCTACGTCGCTTTCTCCCCAAATTCCATGATCTGACCTCACTTATGTTCGTGCTATTCAGGGTAGATATATTATTACACATCGGAAATAGAAAAACTAATTCTTCTGTCACTCTTGCTAATTTTCATTTAGCTCGGTATTTTTTCAGAATATTACTCTATGAGCTTAGGGTATCTTTACTAAAAGAAGGTAAATATTTCTGCCCTGTTGCCAAAAATATTTCCAACAACTTCTATTAATCTGATTTTTTCACCTCCAATTCGTTCTAACGGGCCTATATCTAACAAACGTCCACATGATTTTCAAATTTAATTCCATCTTTAGCAACTCTGTCAATCCTTCTCCTTCTCCTTCTCCTTCTCCTTCTCCTTCTCCTTCTCCTTCTCCTTCTCCTTCTCCTTCTCCTTCTCCTTCTCCTTCTTCTTTAAGAAGTCACACTTTTTTATCTTAGATTACACATGATGGGGTGAAAGGAATTATGATATATAGGTATATTATGATATATATATATCGCCATGTGCTGAGGAAGAATGTGTCTCTACTGTCTGTATCTCAATCCTAGCTGGTGATATTCTTTCTCATCTCACAAATTTATGGTTCTCTGCTCTTAGGGCAGGAGTCCTGTGTGACAGTGTTTGACATATCCAAAGCTTTTTGATTAGGAATGCCATGCATTTTAACAAATTTTGCTTACAAATATCTTGCTTTCCTTCAAATCATTCTATATCGGCAATTGATGATTTCATGACTTCTTCCTACCATCTCAATTGTGGTGGTGTTTTTCATTATTCTATTTAGCCACTGCTCTTTTCCTACATTTCATCAACTACTTTCTCAGATGCACTTCTAGTCCTATCCATTCCAATGTAGACGATATGACCCTCCATTCTTCAACTCCTTTAAAGACTGCTCCCTTTTTCATATCAAGAGTTGCCTCTAGTCTTCAACTTTCTGATTCTATTTTGATGATATATATGGAGTTTCGAGGAGGAACTTTAACTCTTCAAAAACAGTTTCTACAAATCTTCCTCTCACAAAAACATCTCAACTACCCTATCTCTTTCGACGACTCTATCGTACCACTTGTGAACAGTATAAACAGTCCTTGTCTATCTTGTCTATTGTTATTTATGCAAGTGTCTATAAATTTTTATTATTATTTTGTATTTATTTATATAAAAGCGCCCGGTAGCTCAGTGGTGGAGCACTCGCCAAACAAAGCGAGAGTCCCAGGTTCGCAACTGGCCGGGTGGGAGAATGCAAGCTATTCTCTCCTTGGGCTTGGTTTCGTCTTGCTTGGACACTAACTGAGTAAACCCCTCCTTGATTAATGCTCTGCTCTGCCCTTGAACGGTGGTGTTTAGCTGCAAAATATATATATATATATATATATATATATATATATATGTATATATATATGAGCATATATATATATATATATATATATATATATATATATATATAGAAAAAAATATATATATATTTTTTATATATATATATATATATATATATATATATATATATATATATATATATACATATATATATATAATATATATTATATGTTATATATATATATATATATATATATATATATATATATATATATATATATATATATATATACAAAGTATATATATATATATATATATATATATATATATATTATATATATATATATATATATATAGTTATTATATATATATATATATATATATATATATATATATATATATATATATCGGTGTGTGTAGGTTTGTATGTGTGCGTGTGTGTGTATTAATTTAGCTTGCTCACATACTTTAATAAATTTACATAGGGAAGAAGTTGTAATCAACCTTAATAACATGCCTTAAGAATAAATACGCTTTGCAGCATTATTGAACTGAGCTTAAGTAGAAGTAATAATAAGATGCCATTAATAGTTATAGTCTTATGAAGCTTGTAGCTAAAATTGGCGAGTATTGTAAGCAGCTTAAGTCTCTATCAACGTTGTTTGGTCCTGCTGTAATGGGAATTAAAAAGATTATCTCGGTAGCTAGAATAGATCTTCATAGATATAAAAAAAATTAAACGTTTTCACCGCCACTCATCGGCAAAGTCCTAATTATGGAGGGAGTGTAAAATGATAATGATACAAAGAAAGTACCTGTCCCCACTTAGCTCACAGACGAAAGCTTCGAAGTGATGTAGGTTAAACTCAGCCTTAACTGTAGGTGATGGAAGAGAATTCCACAGAATAGAGGTGGCTGGAAAGAAGGATGAACCACAACGAACAAATATATGATAATAATAACTAAATATGATGTTATTTGTCTCCACACAGAATTCATGTAAAGATGTTACAACCCTTGCGCAAATAGTTTTTAATTTTTTCACATTACACCTATAATTTTTTATTTATTTATTTTTTTAAACAATGACCAAAGTTATAGACACAAAAATTTAAGATTTAGTCAGACCGTCAACAAATTGGGACAGAACACAAAAATCATCTATACACTTTTTGCTTTTAATTTGCGACTAATTTATGTGTCGACGATTTTCGGGGGAGAGGGGGAAGTAGGGCAGCTATATTATATTATATATATATATATATTATATTATATATATATATATATTATATTATATATATATATATATTATATTATATATATATATATATTATATTATATATATATATATATTATATTATATATATATATATATTATATTATATATATATATATATTATATTATATATATATATATTATATATATATATTATATTATATATATATATATTATATATATATATATATATATATATATTATATATATATATATATATATACATTATTATATATTATATATATATATATATACATATATTATTATATATATATATATATATATATATATATATATATGTTATTATATTATTATATATATATATATATATATATATATATATATATATATATATTACATTATTATACATATATATATTATATATATATATATATATATATATATATATATATATATATATATATATACATATATACATATATTAAGTTATGCATACATAGCAGCATGTTATTACATATATATATATATATATTTATATATATATATATATATATATATATATATATATATATATATATATATATATATATATATATATATATATATATATATATATATATATATATATATATATATATATATATATATATGATACTCTACTTTACATGGTCATAATTAAGTCAAAAGAAATAAGATTGCGTAAATCTCCATACCAATAACTATATGCAAATAACTTTTGGTTATTAGATTATATATATATAGATATTATATTATAAATATATATATATATATATATATATATATATATATATATATATATATATATATATATATATATAATACCTATATATATATATATATATATATATATATATATATATATATATATATATATATATATATATATATATATATATATATATATATATATATATATATATATATATATATATATATATATGAGAGTTGTGTAGCAAAGCGTTTATGGTGAGTATAGTTCCGAGGGATTGGAAGAGAGCAGTAATATTACCCTTATATAAAGGTAAGGGGGGTAAGGGAAACTAGGAACTATAGAGGAATTAGTTTATTGGGTGTTGTTGGGAATATATATGCTGATAATTTGTTTGAAGGAGTACATCGAGTGACTGAGGGACTGATTGGTGAAGAACAAGGCGCATTTAGAAGTGGCAGAGGATATGTGGATCAAATTTTTACATTGAAACAAATGATTGAGAATATGAGAGAAGAAGAATAAATTGGATTTACATTTTATAGACTTTATAATCAGGAAACTCTGTGGCAAATGTTAATGATAAATGGTGTTGGTTTAGGGCTTCTGAATGGAATCAAAAGTATGTATGACGATAGTGAAACATTTGTAAGAATAAATGGAGTTGAAAGTGATATGTTTAATATTAATAGGAGTGCGAGGCAGGGATGTGTTATGTCTTCTTGATTATTCAATTTGTATATGGATGGGGTTATGAAAGAATTAGAGGTAGGGGTGGCAGGGAAAGGTGTTAGAATGATGGAGAATGGAAGAGAGTGGAGGGTGCCCTACTTATTGTATGCGGATGATTTGGTTTTGTGTAAGTGTATCTGAAGAGAATTTGAGGATTGGTAGAGAAAGGTTTGGCTAGGTATTTGTGTAAAATTAGGGATTTGAAAGTAAAACGACATGAGCAAGTTGCAGTGGATTGAGGAGAGTTCGGTATAAAAAGCCCAAAGCTAGGATGGTGAGTGCTGGCTGCTAAAAGAGTTTAAATATAGGGATACATAAGTTGATGAAACTGGACAGATGATGCAGAATGTGTGCAGGAAAAGTTGTGAATGGTAGAAGGTGGCTGGAGCAAAAATCCTTGGTGGCTGTAAAGGGATTAAGTCCTGAGTGAGCTAGGGTTTTGCATGAGGGTATTGATATGGAATAAGAGGTGCAGTAGACTGGGAAGGCACACTTCAGATTTAACAATCTTTAGGGGCTGTTAGGTGTGAGAAGAAATGAAGAAAATGAGGAATGAAACGCATTAGGGAGCTGTGTGGTGTGAAGAAAGGCGTAAATGAGTGAATAAACGATAGTTTATTAAGATGCTTTTGTTCATTTTAAAAGTGATGGATGATAGTCGGTTGGTTAAGCGGAAGTGTACTGGTGAGTGTGTTGGAAATTCCTAACCGGATGAAAGACCGAAGAAAAATGCGGCTTGCCCGAGTAAAGAAAATGCGAAGAGCAAAATGAGAGGAATGTTAAAGCTTTTAAGCGCAGAAGAAAGGTATATTGGTGGGAGTAAATGGCGCGTTTTTTGTGAGGGGGTAATGTTGTGGGCCCGACCCAGGGATGAACTCCACATTGAGGAGATACCAAGGGTTTAGGGCGCAATGGAAGTCTTACCACATTTGAAGGTTGAATTTTTTCTGACTATGCATTTGAATTTTCACTTAGGTAGAAAGAGTTCTTTTTCGACTTGAGCCAGTGTCTTTCAGTACTACTTTTCTGTTTCCAGTAAAAGCTGCTCAAATTCTTTCCTGCAAAACTGGAGAAAAAAGGAGTAGATTTATAGAAGATATATATATTATAAGAGTATATATATATATATATATATATTATATATATATATGGTGCTACTATGATATATTTAGTTATATAAGTTTTCAATATATTTTCCTTAAATATCAATTTCCTTATTATTTATTTTTTCTTCTTAATATAACTAACTCTCTCTTCTCTCTCTCTCTCTCTCTCTCTCTCTCTCTCTCTCTCTCTCTCTCTCTCTCTCTCTCTCTCTCTCTCTCTCTTCTCTCTCTCTCTCTCTCTCTCCCTCTCTTAATCCTTTTTTATTCTGGCCACTTTCACACCATAACACATTTGCAGATTAGTTCTCTCATTCTTTATTTTCTTTCTTTTTTGGTTTTTCTCTTCTTTTTTTCCCCCCTTTGATTTTTTTCTCTCTCAACCTAATTTCATCTTTTCTTATTTCAATTTCCATTTTTTATTATTTTAAAATAGTTACCCCTTTAATCCTTTTAATTAATTTTATTTAATTTTCTGTAATGAAATTAAAAAATTGGAATTTCAAAAATATTTTAATTAAATCTCATTATAATAAATATCAAATGATTTTTTCCTATGAATTTCTATTGAGATTTTCCAATAATAAATATTTTTATTTATATTAAATTTTTTAATTTTATTTTTGTGATTAATAAATAGTTTTTAATTTGAAATCTCTAAAGAATAAATATATTTTTATTATTAAAATTGCTTTCAATATTTGTTCGGAATATTTGCTTATCAAATATATTTTAGAAAAAATATATTATATAAATTATATTAGCATATCTAGGCTAGGGTGTGTCATATAACTAAGTGGAAATATTTATTTGTAAGATTGAACTGAGTTCTATTTTAGTATTTCAAGTTTTGCATTCAGATCGATAAATTTTAATCTCTTCATTGATAATTCTGTACACTGGAAAAATATTCGAACTCGTTAATCTCTTTAGGGGTGTAGTTAGTCCTATTCAATCTCCTTTTTACAGTATTTATTTTTTCTAGTTTGTTTACTAGTATACTGGTATGTACTATTATTTTTTCTAGTCAATATACCCTGTCAAAAATGACAGATTGAAAATATTACATTAATATATAAAATATTAAAATAAATGCATCCGTAAGATTGACGAAATTGAAAAAAAATCTTTGAACGTGAGTCATTAATTTTCCCCTTACACAACTATATATGGATGTACAGTTACCGTCAGTTAGTGGTTGTTAATAAGGCCTACCACTAAGTATAGTTAATAGTTGTTAATAAAAGCTACCACAAAGTCTGGTTATTGATTGCTGATACGAGATACCACAAAATCTGGGTAATTGCTGCTAATAAGACCAGTCACAAAGTCAAGTTAATTGATCCTAATAAAAGTTATAGTGACGCATCTGATTTACGTTACGTTACGGAAACGAAACCGGAACCACGGAATCAATATATTTTGGGAGATTGGAATAAATAAAGAAAACAGATGGGCATAATAATATAGATTCCTTTGAGAATGCTGTAATTGCTGTATTATTAATATCTAGAATTCATCATATGCTGCGGTTGGCAATGCTATTCAGCTTGAAAGGACATGTCACATATAAAATTATTGCAAGAGTAAGAAAAGTAGTTGTGGCTAAATTTGAATTTGAATGGGCGAGCTGAGGAAGGAGCCATTTTGTAATAAATAAAAGATATTTTTCATAATAAAGATATTCTTTTGGCTGGTATACCGTATATATTTGGGTGCAATTTATCGAGAGACATTAAAGAAAGCTCAGGAAGTTTAAGCCCAAACTGCTCTTTGTGACGTAGCAATTCAAATTGAAAGTATTGATGGAGAAAAAGACGATGAAAAAGGTTTGATGAAACAGTTCCAAGATATATTGATGTTGCGTTGTCATCATCAGATGATGAACATGATTATGATAAAATGCTAGATAAACAAGAATATATATAAACCGCAAACAACAAAAAATTCTCTCTCTCTCTCTCTCTCTCTCTCTCTCTCTCTCTCTCTCTCTCTCTCTCTCTCTCTCTCTCTCTCTCAAGAAGGAAAACCACCGAGCAAAAATTGCCACACATCCTAATCACTTTAATTTTTTATTGAATTTACTTACAAAAAAACAGAGTAACTGTGATGCAATGCAAATTGAATTTAATTGAAGTAAGCTACCTCGCGTTCCGGTTCCTACCTACTTACTGCTTTGGATCATGCAGCTTCAGGTTCGGTTCCAATTCTGACTTCTTTCGATCATGCGACTTTGGTTCCGATCCCGACTGCTTTTGGTCATGTGTTTTCGTTTCTGGTTCAGTTTCCGGCCGCTTTGAATCAAGTGAATCTGGTAACAGTTTAGTTTCCGACTGCTCTCTATCAAATAACTCCGATTCCAATTCAGATCCCGAATGCTTTCTTTCTTTGAGTTCTTTCTTTCAGTTCCGATTCCGACTTCTTTCAATAAAATAACCCCGCTTACGATTCCGAGTGCTTCATCATGCTACTTCGGTTCCAATTTCGATTTCAACTTATTTTTATCAAAAAACTCAGTTCCGGTTTCAATTCCGGCTGCTTTCGATCATGCGATTCCGAGTTCTATGCCGACTGCTTTTGAAAGTGCGACTCCGGCTCCGATCCCGATTCCGACTTCTTTTATATCATGCGACTCAAGTTTCAGTTCCGATTAAGACAGCTTTGTTTCAAACGACTGTTATCCCAATTCACATTCCCACTACTTTCTATCACATGACTCCAGTTCCAGTTCTGATTTTGACAGTTTTGGATCATGTTGCTCCGATTTCGGCTTCGATCCCATCTGCTTTCGGTAATGCCAATTCGGTTCCAATTCCGACAGCAAAGGCAATACACCGGTTCTTCCCATTCCGACTCCGAGCTCGTCTGCCGGCTCCGTTCTGCCCCCGCGCGACCTTCAGGCAGCTAGACAATTGTAGATTGAATTTGGTTATCGAGTTACAAATATTAGGTGTCTTTAGTTATATGTTATTGATGGTCTTTATAGATTTCGAGAATTATGGGTTATTACAGAACCATCAAGAAAAAAATAAATTAAATAATAAATAAATAATAAAATTTCTTTTCTTGTTTGTTTATATAATTTACAAATTACGTAGTTTACTACCTAAAGCCAGTAAATCAAGTAATCTAACCACCATCCAGCCAACTAACTGACAGTCGTGATCTATTATCTATTGCTATTGATCTATTGATTAATTTGATCTTTTTTATTATTTAGTTCAAAGTCAATTTACTAAAATTTGTATGTTTTTACATAACCCTAAATCAGTAAATCAAGTAAATCAAACCACCCTGTCACCCTCCTGTCCATCTTGAATATTGATCTAGATCTAGTTGTGAAACAGATCTGGGAAAATAGTCATTATGGAAATACAAAAAGTGCCTCTTTACCAAAATTTTTTACATTTTAATAACCAAAGTTTTACCATTAATAAGCTTACTAGATCATTAAATAATGAATATACCCTACAAGACAAACTGACGCCCTTAATGGAGAATAACTAGTTAACGTTATCAAATTCCTCCATTAACACAGTAAAAGTAACCAAGCATAGCAGTACAGGAGTACCTATTCACATTTGTCAGCATTATCTATAACATAATAACGTTAACTTAACCTGAACGTACATTTAGCCAAAATTAATCAACATTGGTTATTATATACTGCTATCCAGGGAATATACTCTAACTTATACGGTTTCACATCAATAAAACTAACATGCCGTAACATGAACTAAGAAATAATGTACAACACAAACTTAACAAAACTTACACACGAATTAAAACTAGTTAAACATTATGCAAGTACTATCCTTAACAGACTACAGTACTAATTGTATGCAAACGTAACCTATTCCTTACTTTTCAAACGTATCCCATAAGAACGATACAAATACATGACACAAGAACAATTTAGCAACAAAATTCATATACACATTGTTATGACTGGCCATAGGGTTTGTCCCCCGGAATTTTTTTTATTTTTTATTCTACGTAATAAGGTTTCGCCATCATAGCTAACAAGCGTAACAATGAATAAGAAAATAATGTACAAGACAAAGCTAACACAACTTACACACGAATAAACTGTTAACATTAACAAGTTCCAATTAGCAAGTAGTAGACTAACATTGATGCAAACGTACTTTTCCTACTAGTTTCAAAGGAATCATCTCTAAAACATATTACGTTAACCTTACACTGACACAGTAACATTTAGGAAAAAATAGATCACAACATTGGTTAATTATAATACTGTTGACGAATGTTTATTTTTTACTCTAGTAATAAGTGTTTTTAATCAATTAGCTAACATAGTCTTACATGGAACTAAAAGAAAAATAGAATGTTACAAAAGGAAACTTAACAACTATACACGACGAATAAATGTTAACAATTCACAAAGTTCCACACTTAACACCAGTAAGTAACTACATTGATGAAAAACGTACCTATTATACTTTTTCAAGGCATATTATCTACATATTAACCGTATCTTACAAAAACCCGCAAGTAATTTAGCCAAAAAAAATGTTTCATCTGTCGATTTGCATACTAAAAAAAACCAGGAAACCAAAAAAAAACCAATAATGCTACGTAAAAACTTTCGTTTTTCCTTATTCTAGATATATTAAAAATTTCATCATAACCGTAAATAAATATCATATTTCCGAAAAAATTGCAAACAATAACAAAGTTTTATTCCACACTAAAAATAAGTTTATGACATAAATAAACATGAACTAATGTGTTTAAAATTTTTGCTTAATTTAAAAACAATTAAAATTATGAATATTCAGTAAAATGCAACCACCCATCCTCCCAGAACTCCCATCCCTTCATGACTTTTTGATCTTCGATCTAATAGATTCAGGTCACATTCGAAGATACCATTTGAAAATACACATGGTACAAAAATAAGTTTTATACTCAAGACCAGCGATTATGCTACACCACATTTTTTACCATTAATAGAAAGCATAAATGACATGACCCCGAACTAGATATATGTACAATCCCAAACTTACACACTACGCTCGAATAACTACTAACATAAACAAATTCCATACTAAAACAGTAAGTACCTAGAACAGCGACAAAACGTAACTTCAACCACTTTTCAAAGCATATCTCTAACATATCAAAGGTTAATTTACAATAAAACTATTGATTTACTGTCGCATTTCGAGAATCTTTCATATTAACAAAAGGAAATGCACCTGCTTATTAACGAACCATCAATATATTGCTAACAACAAGATCTTAACATTATAAAGCTACATGCATCATTATGAACTAAGAAAATAAGTACAACAACGACAAAACCTTACACAACTTAAGCTCTAATAAACTGTCAAAAGGTCCATACTTAACAACTGAAAAGTAACTAACATTGCCATGCATCGTAAATTATTTACTTTTCCAGACATCTCTACATAAAGGTAAAATGTCATAAACGCCAATTTCGTAATTTATATAATCTGTTAATAATATACAGACCACACTATATGCTAAATAAACAAAGTTATTATCCAAACATACAAAAAAAGATTCTTTATATTACTAACCAATGAAATATATGCCAACGTTAACAAAGTTTTTTACATTAATAAAGCTAACATAAAATACCCCGACCTAAGAATATAATATACACACCCTAAACACCAAAGACGATAGAACTACTAACATTAACAAACTTCCACTAACAGCAGTAAAGCCTGAACATTCGGACAAAAGTAGACCTATTCACTTCTTTCAAGCATATTCATAAATTCATGTTAATTTACATTAAATCGTAATATTATACAAAAATTGCAAACTTACGTACGCCCATAGATTATACTGCAAGAATATATGAAACGTAACAATATTTTACATATTCGTATATTTAACAAAAAAATGTCATCATAACCTAGAAATATCAAAATCCCAGCAATATTGCAACATAACAAAGTTTAACCAAACATAACAAAAAATACAAGAATTTTATTGACATAACATAAAATAAGTTCTTTGAATAATAATATCAGTAAAGGGTAATAGTTTACTGATTTTAAGCCCAGTAAATCCCATCAAACAATTTAACCCATCCCTGCGTCCCTACATCCACCACTGTGATATATGAACTATTGATTCAAGTCATATCGAGATATCATTTGGATAAACATAACAAAATAAGTTTTTCTCATATACTGACCTACGAATTTATGCTTAACCAAGAAATTTAGCACATCAAATAAAGTAAACATATCATAATCGACTAAGATATTAAGACAAAAGAAACCTAAATCCCTTGCGTAGAATAATCAGCTAACATTCTGAAAATTCCATACTTATCAGGTAAGAGCTAAAGGTAATCAATACTCGATATTTCCACTTGCTCGGATATCAAGAAGGTTAAAGCCGTTATATCTAACAATCCTTAGACAGTGACAATTATCAAAAGATCCAAACATATTAACTATGAATTGACACTACAATCATCAAGCGTCATCGTTTCGAAAATTAAATCATTTGACTATGATAACGTGACATTCAGAAATTTCTAAGAAACGAACAGGCTGGGCCCAAGCCCGCTTACACCCTTCGGGATGATCCCCTTCGGATACCCTTTCAAGGGGCGCATCCCCCGGGTTTTCTCTCGGTGTAATGTGGCTTTTAAGTACTCTTGTTAATGAAACTGTTTATCGTAAGTTAGGTATGCTATGTTAAATATTAACAATGTGATAATAACATGATTGTTAGAGAATGATGAGTTTTTGTAAGATAATTACCCTGTGTAAATGCGATGTGTGTTAGAAACGTATGCTAGGTAAGTTTTTTTGGGTAATGTTAGGTTGCCTTTAGAATTTTGCTAATGTCTATACCGTTTATTCATAGTCAAATGATGTTATACTCGAAGAGAGTGAAGTAATGATGAGATATGTCAAATTCATAAGTTCAAGTGTTGGTATCTTTGATGATTGGTCACTTTGTTAGGGTTTTGTTAGATAATACGCAGTTTACCTGTTGTTGATATGCGAGAAAAGTGGAGACATATCGAGTATTGTATAACTGTTAGCTACTTTACCTAATTAAGTAGGTTATTTAGGATGTTAAGACTATTATCATAAGAGATGCTAGTTAAAATTGCCTTTTTACATTATATTCTTAGTGCGTAATATATGTTCGCTTTATTAAATGCCACTAGAAACTTTGTTGGGTTAGAATATCGTAGGTCAGTATATAAAGAACTTTATTTTTTAGGTTATGTTTATCCAATATGATACTCGAATATGACTGAATCATAGTCCAGGTGTGTGGAGGTGGGGAGGATGGAGGACTGCCAGGAGGGTGGAGTTTGATTTACTAATTTATGATTTACTGTTTTAAAGATCTGAAACTATTACCGTTTACTGTGATATTTATTCAAAGAACTCTTATTTTTATTATGTCAGGATAAAATATTGATTATTTTTTTGTCTGTTGGTTAACTTTGTATTCGTTATGGAATTATTCAGTGGAGGTTATCGCGATTTTTCAATTATGAATGAATTTTTTGTTAAATATTACGAAGATGATATAAAATTTGTCGTTAGCATTAATATTTTTGTCGTATGAATGATTAGACGTGTTTCTGCTAATTTTTGAGATTAACTATTTACGATGTTATATTAAATTTACCATTTGATATGATTAGAGATATTGCTTGAATAAGGGTGAATAGGTTAAAAGGGACAGAAATGTGTGGGAGAAAGTAGGCTGTTTTTCAGAACCGAATGTAATAACGCTATTGGGCTATTCGAGCGTAAGGAATGTGTTAGGTTTTGTCATTTACTGTATACTAAGTATGATTGATGCTATTTTAGCTTATTAATGTGAAAAAAATGTTAGGTTAGCATATATTCGATTAGTATGTAATATAAAAACTTATTTTAGTTTGTACTATGTTTATCGAAATGATACTCTGTGACCCGAATCATTAGATCGAAAGATCCAAAGGTCATGGAAGGGGGGGGGTAGGGGGGGAGGGAGAGGGAATGGAGTTGCGTTACTGATTTTATGATTTAATTGTTTTAAATTCGGGTAATATTACAAATATTCCTAAAAACATATTATTCAAGAATTTTTTATTTATGTTGGATAAACTTTTAGGGTTTGATTTATACGTCGAAAAGAGTGATATATAGTAAGGTTATGAGAAATTTTGTTAAATATTACATATATGTAAAAACTTTGTTACGTTGATTAATAGTCGTTGTCTGTATTGATAATCGGAGGTTTGATAATGTTTTGTAAATGTTACTTGTGTCATGTATTGATAATGTTAACGTAATATGTTAGAAATATGCTTAAAAATGAATAGGTTACGTTTTGATGCAAGTTAGTTACTTTACTGGTGTTAAGGTTGGAACTTTGTTAATGTTAGTTTATTCGTGTGTAATTGTGTTAGGTTTGTCTATGTTACATTATTCTTAGTTCATATTACGTGTTGTTAAGCTTTTTGTGCTGGAAACTGAATTCGTTAGAGTATATTCGCATCAGTATATATAATTAACCAATGTTGTGATAATTTTTGCTAAATGTTCATGTGTCAGTGTAAGAAGTTAACACCGGAAAAGTGCTTGACAAAGTAAGAAGGTTACGTTTTGCATGCCCCAATGTTAGTTACTGTTACGTAGTTAGTGTGGAACTTTTAAGTTAACAGTTACTTGTGTGTAATTGTTAGTTTGTCTTGTACATATTTTTTGGTCATTTACGCCATTTTAGCTTTTATTTTGTGGAAAACAATTATTTGTTAGAGTATTTCATTGGATCAGTATTGTAATTTAACAATGTTGTAGATAAAATTGTACTAAATTTACCGTGTCAGTGTAAGTTACGTTAGATATTTTAGAGGATTGCTTGACAAGTGTGAAATAGCGGACGTCCTTTGTATGCTAATTTGGTCTTCACTGTTGTTAGTGGGGAACTTTATACGTTACAGGTATTCCAGGTTTAGGCGTGTAGTATTGTTTGAGGTTATATTATATAGTTTAGTGATGCTGTAGCTTTTTAATGTGAATTTTACGTTAACACTATATTGATTGATCTTTGTATAAGAACTTGATTTTTATGTTATGTTATCCAAAATGATAATCGAAAATGTGACTAGAATCAATAGATTAATATATTCATAGTTCAAGCGAATGGACAGCGAGGGTGGCTGGATGGTGTTTTGATTTACTGATTTTACTCTTAGGTAGGTATGATTAAAAATGACGAATTTTTAGTAAAATTTGACTTGAATCATAGATCATAGACAATGAATTCAGATAGTTTATCATAAGATCAGTTGTCAATAGCATAGAATCCGAATATGGACAGGAAGTGGGCTGAAGTATGGATGTTGATTTACTGTATTTATGATAGGTATGTAAACATGACAATTTTAGTAAAAATTTGATCGAAAATCAACTAGATCCAATAGAATCAATAGGCTCCAATGATCCAAGATGATCAATAGATCAATAAGATCACGATTGGATAGGAGGGTGGCTGAATATGGTGGTTTGATAATTGATGTACTGCTTTAAGGTATGCTAATATGCAAATTGTAAGTTAACAAAAAGAAGAAATTTATTTATTATATTATTATTATTTTTTTTTTTATTTTTTTTTCTTGATGGTCTGAACAATAATAATCGAATACTACGACCCAATACATATTAAGACACATATTGTAATCATTACAAAGCCGATCACATAGTATCTTACCGACCCTGGCGTTCATGACGTGCAGAAACCCAGGGCCGGCATAGTACGGAGTCGAATGGGATAAAATGGAGCATTAGCTGTCGAATTGACCGAAGTTGAGGCCCCGGAGCCGACTGCCCCAGCGCGATGCGTCGGAGAGTGCAGGTGCGGATTCCAGTGCTGTGCGTGGTGAGATGGAACCGACAGAGGACCAAGGTTGAGCTGAAATTGGCTAAAGAGTTTAAAAAACAAATCGAAGTGTTTCTACGGAAACACTTCCTTGACGCGTATTAATATAATAATAATACTATAATGAAACAACAGACAAAAGAAAACACAGCTCGGTCTGTGTGTCGAGATCAGACTGCGTCTATCTGACTCAAATGATCCTCTTGCTCATAAGCCTAAATCTTTTGCGTCACTCACAAGCCGTTAACAAGGTGGTAGTCTGCTACCGCTTCTGGGTGTGCACCTTAATATAATTCTAAGACTTGAATTTCCTGTTTTCGAGCTTTCTGGTATAAATAGATTATTTCCAAGGTTTGAAGCCATTCCTTTCCTTCATATCGAAGGCTGGTGCCGGACCCAACTTAGATACTATTACATGTATACAATTATGTGTTATTTTATATTAGCATTTCGTTAGAGTAGTTTCAACGTTCTTAAAGCTGGATTGAGATCCTGATCTTTACCATTTTCTTTCCTAATTTTATTATCATGCTTTAGATAGTTTTAACCCGAATTCTTCTTTCTTTCCAAGAATAGTATGATGCAAAAGTATGTACGGTTTGCGTGGTCATGGGAACAATATTGAAAGTAATCCCAGACCATGAGTATGGATGCCATTGCGAAATGTTCACAGTTGATTTCGCGAATTATACTCAGTACGAGGCCTATCAATATAAATATGCGATTTGATTGTGGCTAAATTACTGAATACCTTGAGACGGAACTATTCAACTCAGTTCTGAATTATTTTCACAAAGCTCGTTAAATTGTTAACAAATCCATCAGAACATTTTCTAATCGCATTTCGAGTTCCGAATGAGTTTCAAATATTTATTTCAAATATTTGCGATGCGATTATATTATAATTATATATATATAATATAATATATATATATATAATATATATATATATATAATATATATATATAATATATATATAATATATATATTATATATTATATATATATTTTAGTATACTAATATATATATATATTATTATAATATATAATTTAATCTTATATAAATCGGTTTTTTCTTTAACCTTTTCTAAAAAAAGAGTCGTCCGCTGAATAGTACTTACAGACCAGTTTAGCTTTTCTTGTGAGTTACAAATCTAGATATCCTACGATGTCATTACTGTGTATTATTTTAATAAGTAGGTCTGGAATAGATACAGGAGTTTCCAGAATTACTGTGAGAAGTACAATGAAGTGGCATAGCGGTTAAGTCTGAGGTCAGAGACGTTGCATAGAGGAAATATGAGATGTATAGAAAGTGTTCGCCAAACCTTTCTCAATGGGAACGTTTACTGTGATTGAAAAGTTGAAGAAGCAGTGTCTATATGTTTATAGGATGAAATAAGGAGAAGGACGCAAAAAATTAATGTAGACAAAATGTCGTAACAACTATTTGAGAGGAGAGCGGAAGAATGGATCATTCAGCATGAGTGAGGCATGGATCGTATACCAGGTGCGAAATGACACGCCATATAAAAGATTCAAATGATGAGTGCGTAGTTGATTCTGAATGCATCTTAGATCCACCAAACATATTTAGAGTTATTTAGAAGAGAGAATTTTATATGACCTTATCAATTTAAGTTCCGAGAAAATAAGCACAAGAATATTAAGGGACAATGAAAGTTTGAGTTATGTGGCTTTCAAAGATGTTAACTGTGTGAAAGTTTATGTGGAGTTGAAAGATAGGAATGTTTGAGTAATTGAAAACACTCGTTTTCAATGGCCCAAAGAATTCGAGAAGCTAGAATGCTAGTATATCCAAGGATTCCTTCTAGCGTGAGTGATTGTGTAGAAAGGAATGTCTATCAAATGGGGAAGTAATAAGGTGAAGATCTTCAGCATAGTGAGTAGATATGTGATGAAGATAGTAGGTGGTCTTTTACTAAAGTAGAGGAGCTAGGGGATTAAACAAACAGAGTAACCCACAATATTGTAGATTTAAAGGATGAGCCAGTGGGCATTTACCAAAATACCGAAGGAAAGGGACAAGAAAATAGAAAAAACTAGAAGAAGCTCGTCAGTAGAGTAGTTCTTACAAAGCCGTTATTCCGGTTTGAGATTAAAATATAGAATTTTGAAGGTGTTTTCAAAATTTATGCATAGAGAAGAAATCCGAAAACTATAGAAAGAACGAAGTTGAAAGATTTGGCGATTGTTGGAGAGTTGAGATTGGTTCATTTTTTTTTGTGCAAGGAAGGACTTTCAGAAAGAAGGGATGCAAGTAGAACTCAGAGACCGGCAATAATTTAAAGTGACGGAATGCAAATCTGAAGCACAGGTGAGAAGAACATAGGGATAACCACAGAACCGAACTTTTAGAGTTAAGCTCTTAAAAAGCAGAAATAACAACTTTAAAGAAAATGTACAATATTAGTATAAATTGTTGGAGGGAGTAGAGAGAAGAGAATAGCATGATGTTAACAGTGAAAAATTAGAATCAATGGTTCGAGCAAAAAGTATAGATTTTAGTTGAAGCTTAAACTGCAGCTATGCTGACGGAAAATAAATAAAGAGGAAGGACAACAAACTAGTTAAAGAAGTTAACATTTTTCTTAACATATTAGCAAATAATGGGGAAGGGGTCACAGTAAGATTATTAAATTAATCTACTGAGAAAAGAATTTATTTGGTTCATGGAGAAGAGTTTCAAAGATTTTGAATAGAATATAAATTAAACTTGCTTATTTTCCCAAAGGAATCTAGCAGCGTCCCGGGCTAGTAGACGAGAACAACAGAGTTAAACCCAAGGTTTTCCTTTAGCTTTAGTTGAAGGTTAAAGATCCATGGGGCAGCTCCCCCTGCAGAGAGAAATGTTACGTTGCACAATCCGTGGCCCTTTCCCCCAGGGGGCTGTCATTCTGTGGGAAAATCAGAAGTAGACCGCTAAGTCCCGACATTTAGCAAGCACGAAGTGCCAAAACGTTTTCTCGAAAAGAAGTTGGATCTTTTCTGGTAAGACTGATGAGTTAGAACAGAAACAGATTATGGAGTTATCGGAGGATCCAAAGAGGAAATTATACAGTTAGAGAGAGATTAGAGATTAGAATAGGTAGAAGTTGGTTATTCACCCAAGACGTCAGATTTACGAGTAAGGAGCAATGCATAACTGTGAGAGATGGTATCTTGATAGAAAATGGTAGCAAGTTCATCAAAATTTATATGGATTGGTGAAGCAATTGGCAGTGTAAGTGAACGTGATCAACCAAGATTGATGAATTTCGGAATAATGGAGAGAGAAGAACTGATGTATCGTAAATTTATTATGACAGCGTTAGCTTGAGCATTTAGGTAGAATATTCGTAAAGTCAAATCAAAGGAACCCCCCGAAAACAAAGAACATGATTGTAACATTGACTGAATGCTTTGCGGAAATTGAAGAGAATGTAGGTGACACTCTACAACTAAAAAATGGGGCGACAAATCCGATCGGCGTTTTAAGTAGAAAATAAGGTTAGGGATGACGTGAGGTGATTTAACAATGATAAATTATTTAAAACCGAGAAAGGTGCAAAAAATTTATGACGTATGACCGTACTCACAGGCCTGCAATTTGTGACCCAGCACCTCCATTCACCGGAGGCCTGTCAATGGCTTTATGGTAGATTGGAGGTGGCATGATAGAAAGGGGTTATTTTAGGAAGAACTTTTATTGCTTCACTATGACAATCGCGTTGCAGCCATTAATACCATTTTATTTTATGTTTAAGAGAGATATGATAAATTTGTTTATGGATGATGTGATAAGGGAATTATCAATGTAGATGATGTGAAAATATTAATTTACACAAAAGGGAAGACAATTGGAGCACTGATGTCATGATATACTCTAAGATCATATATGCAGATGGTGGGTATCTATGCTTCAGAGCAGTATGTAATATATATAATATTATGTAATATATAATATACTGATATATATATATAATACGTATAATATAATAATTATATATATATTATATATATAATTATATATATACTATATATATATATAATATATACTATATAATATATATAATATATATATTATATATATATATATATTGATGGAGTATTTAGAAACGGCCAAATTTGATATTGCTCGCCTTTGACTGAACATATGAACAATGGTGGCAACGTAGGTTTGGGGTATCGTACCTTTGACATTGGAAAGATGGAGGGAGAGAGGAAGACGAATCCGGTAAACAGAGTGATAGTGTATTGTAGAAGTAGAATTTTTGTGGTTGAGTACTAGATCAATGGTTAATTTAAGTTGAAAAAGACAAAGTATGTAGAAGTTGTACATATGGTCCATCTGAGGTAATGTTGAAAGAGAGTTGCCATCTTTCTGGATATCTGAATGCTTTTTGATGAGTGAGTTAGATAATTTCAGCAATGATTGTGTTGGATGATATGATGCGGGAATAGGTGACCCCAAAAGGCGATAGCATAAAGTGTTGGAGTTGCAGGAGAAAATGAGATGATAGATAAAGGACGTCATTGATTTCTGTGTGTGAGAGACGGTATAGATGTGTAAGTATACTTTCTATTGAAACACAAGAATGTTATAAGTATACTAGAGTTGGTCAGTGTATGTAGAGAAGTCTAGAGTTGAAAAGTATTGTATTGATTTTGGTTGTGAAGAGGAGATAGTTAGAAGTGTGTAGTTGAATGTAATCATTGTGGGCGTTGTAATGGGCATTTCGGATTCTATGTTGTTTTATATAATTAATTTATTGGGCTTGGTGGAGAAGATGGTGCTAAGAAGAACTGGATAGAATTACGAATGAGGCAAGTTATGAACAACAGGTATAAGAAAGTATTTAGGTATGTCGCAAGTAATCAGTGGATGTGACAGTTGACTAAAAAAATGTGAGGCAAATTGAAGGAAAATAGTGTTAGCGTGCAAGAAGTATGTGGATCTGCTAAAGTAAGAATGTGAACTGTTAAATGTGAATGAAGAGGTGTTGCAGCTGTGAAAAGTTAAAAAAGAATGTTTGTGAAAAGGACTAAAAGCCATTTTTAGCGTTTGCTGGACAACTGAAATAAGGAGGAAGGAAAATATAAAAGTGCATACGTAAGACGGAAAAGAGAGTGTAATGACCAGTTTGAAAGAGGATAGATGGCTATACTTTAGAGAATGAGAGCTCTTCTGGAAGAAAGATCGAGTTACACCTTATGAAAGCAAATTAAAGGGAATTTGCTTCGAATATGAATTTAAGTGATTTAGCTTTCGTAATGTGAAAATTAATGTCTTAATTATTGTGAGATACCAGAGGATTAGAAAATTGCTTATATAGGATGATCGGTACCTAAAAAATATCGATAAATCGAATATTCGAATTTTAAATATCATAATCGCCTTGATTTATCGCTATATATAATATATGTTTATAACTTTAAAATTAATAAAACCTTACAACCTATTATAATAGGACTAAAATTTGACAACCTTATCCATCACTTAATATTATATATATAATAGAATATTATATAATTATATTAATATAATAACTAATATATTCTATATAATATATAATATATATATATATATAATTCTAAATAATAATCTTAATATTCATCTCCGCGCAGGCTCGGGGCCTGGTTGCCAGGTTTGCTCAAAACCAACTTTCTCTAAACAACTTGGCCAGAGTGTGCGCTCTTCTTATTTTCAATCTTTCATTTTTTAGACACAAGGCTTAATCTTCAAACACAGCCAAATTCACAATTGCATCTTTTTATAACACTCATGCTTTCTTCTCACTGCCAACACCACGTCCTCAAATTTTAAAGTTAGTCCACAGTCAACCAACCTGATTGTTTCAGCCCCTTACCCACATGCCCAATTCAATTTAGAGGAGCTGATGTGTGAAACCAATTGAACCCCGACGTGGACCGTTATATCTAAACTTGCCCCCCGTTGCCCTATCGACCGCCATGGTTTTTACCCGATGCAAATTAATGAAATAACCGAATTCCCCCCGGAATTGAACTCACTGTTCTAAGCGTCTGCGAAAGCCGGAGAATAATTGTTAATTTTTGATTGTCCATTTGATTTTTTCTCTGAGTTTATCTTCATATTATGTTCTGGTAATTGGCGTTCTGGTAACTTCTCTTTTCCATTATTCTCTCTTTATTCTTTCACATCCTTAATTTCTTCTAATTATCTATATTAATAATCTATTAATCCCTATTAAATCTTGATATATCTAATTTAATCTATTTCCTATTAAATCTGTATTTCCTAATCTTAATTCTATATCTTATATAATATTTACATATAATATATATATAAATATACTTACTTCTATATATTATCTTATTTTTAATACTTAATAAATATATATATTTATTATTTAAACTTTAAATATATTATAATAAATGTTTATATGTCAACTATATAATTTATATAATATTTTATTTCATAATCAGGTCGTTAAATAAAAGTATATCATAATTTTACTAATTATAACATTATACTAATGACTGTTAAATAAGATGTTTGTTTAAATTATACACGCTCAGGGTGTTTACGATTTCTTTTTTATTTTCTATCGAATAAGTAAATTGACTTCTAATACAAGAATTGAAAAAGTGTTTTACTTCAAAATATTTTTTTTACGGGTGAAATATAATAAATATAGTTATTACTTGTAAGTTAGTAGGCTTATATTGAGTTAGTTGCTTTATACGATTTCAGTTCATAGAGTGTAGTTGGGTTTATTAGATTTAAGCCAAGATTTGACTTTTTTTTTTTTTTAAATAATTTGTAAGAAGTTGAAGTGCTTTAATAGTTTAATTTTGGCATTGACTTCTTCGATCTGGTCTGGAAGTTCCATCGTGTAATTATAATCATGGAGTGGAAGGCGTATCTCGATATTATATATATATATCTTATTATATATTATATTTATATCTATATTATATTTTTATATATAATATCATATATATTATATTAATTTATTTATTGATATATCTAATTAGTAATATAAATATAAATAATTATAATATGAATATATATAAGATAAAAAAAAAAAAAATATATTTATATTATATTTATAGTCGTGTTTGGAGGATGAACCATTCATCCTGTTGAAAATAATCCTTATGTTACGTCACTGTTCAAAATAATACTGTGTCATCATTACGTATTACCTATATTCACATGCATCTCATCTATATACCTTAGAATATATAAACATACCAGATAATCATAATATAGTCTTTACTTAGAAAACTTATATGGCAAGAAAGTATAATTTTTAATGCAAGAGTGATCCAGCAATGCTCATAAAAAAAACTATTGATATTCTGAGCAAAGGAAACTTTTTACATATATGTGTAAAAAATCCTTTCTTACGTAAACATTCCATTATGGTATCTTTTTTGACATATCATTTTAACATAATGAAGAATAGATTTCACACAATTCATGCAGGGATGATACATATGCAAAGCACCTTTAAAGCGGTAAGTATTTAATAATAAAAGAGCATCGTCGATGCGCTCCGCTTGTTGATCAAATGTAGCTAATACCTGTAAATGTAGTTTGACACAAAAGCCTAATTAATGAACCTGTTTCATCATTCTTATGTGAGATATACAAAGTAACCTTTAATGAATATAATCATTACTAAATACTCAAGTTGTAATATTATAATCTTCTAACTTAACGCTTTGATTAATATATAGATTAAAGTTATTAGGTTAACTTAACTTGTAAATGTTTTATAAATTTTTAAAATAGTAATAAATAATATTATATATAATGAGATATAATTATAAATAATGTAATGTTGTATATAACGATTTTATGTAATAAGCTAAATCTATATGCTAGTATAAATATATATGTATATAGAAGATACTTTAACTATAGATTATTGCTGTTTTCATTACATGTAATAAATATATTAGTACTATTTTGTAACTATTATATGATTAATATATATCATAGAATAGATATATTATATATTTATAATGAATAACTATAAATTAATAATATATAATTATTAGTTAATAATTAATATATTATACTATAAATATCGAATGATTCAGTTATAGAATAAGTAAATAGATTATTAAACTTTTCTATAATATTTATATATTAAATTTATTTATTAATTAATATTCCTTATTTTTACTTTTCTAACAACTAAATATTTTACAATGATATGTTTTAAGAGTTTAATAAATAAAACGAACCTAGGCTGAGGTAATGAAAATAATATCATGTTAATTTTACACAATACCTAAAAAACCAAAAAAGCGATAAAATAAGTTCGCCTCTCAATCGACCCTAAGTGACAACGCAATCAAACAATTAATAAATGGGATCTCGGCCCCTAGTTCTCACAGTATAGTGAAGATAAGGATTAACTCGGTTAAATCACCACTCACAAGAATAGGTATAGCACATTTCACTTACTTAAACTCTATTAATCATAATAACTGACCTTAAAGAGACTCTGCTACCGCACTTACAAGCAGATGTTATTTCAGTTTGAAGAAGATTATAATATTAAAAACATTAATTAAAATAATTAACATTATGATTTCTCGGATAAGTCTTTCAAATGTCTTACTTAAACTGGATAATTCAAACTTTAATGAACCCATAATATTAAGGAGTATTAAATGGTCTATAAATCAGCCCTTGAGATAACAAAAAAGGTTATGCTATCTAAATTGAGGGACCTAAACATTTACCGGTACTTTCTAATCATACCTTGAGATACCGAGTATTTATAGCACCACATTTACAGAAATGACAGGTCCAGTTTTGAAAAAAAATTATTATTTATTGACACTTAACGTAGGTTATTTAGTGCCCGAAGACATATATCGCCCCCGGGGTACATACAACAAAGCACCTAGTTGGGAGATCACTAACACTAATTCCTAGGGCTGATTCTTAAGACCTATACTCCTATCCAGAGGTTGTCATAATAGTGATCGATACAGCAGTTCTCATAGTATTAGATCACAGGAAATCGCAGAAGGTCACAATGTTATTAGTTATTTTATAAATATACTTCAAAACTAGAAACATATGCTGGGAGTGCTCGGTCGCTCTCTATAGGCAGTGGTAAGAAGGAAATGATACCTTCTTCTTGTTATGCGTGGAACGGTAGAGTGAATCCTTATCTCATATAGGTAACTGCGGCATGTGATTGCGTCGAGAATTATTTTATGCGCTTTGCTTGGTTTTTTCTAGTGTATGTGTAAAAAATCTCTTTGTTGCATATTTTCCTGCGCTCTAAGGTATTTTGATCAGTATTATGTTAAATGACTAACTTAAGTACAATATCAATGAGTAAAATATATATATATTTAAATAATGAAAAGTGAAAAAAAATAATAATGCGTATAGAATATATATTTTACTTAATGTAAATATAGAAAAAAAATTTCAATTTGAAGAATCATTACAAAATTATATATAGATTTTTAAATATATAGTCAACAGTATGATATATATCGAGTATATGTGTATCAGGTAGCTCAGAAATGATATGAATATAGTATATAATAAAATTCGTTATCTAAATATGTTATATTAACGTGATAAAGAAATTATAGTATATTTTTTTATAAATTTATACAAACGATAATTAAAGTACATATGGTTAATATTATTATTAAAACTAGAAAATAAATAACTAATAATATATATTATATCAATATAAGTTGCATTAAGATATTAGGAATACAATACGCGTTATTAACTAGCTCCAATAATATCACAAGAAGAATAAGACAAATAACTAACATACTATACATAAAATAAACTATGATAATTTACGTTATGCTACACGATCAAGTCCGCTTAACAGAAATTAAAATACACTCCAAGTTTTATCATCCTAAACAACCAGACGTTCACTAACTTCGAATTTTTAACAATTCAGTATTCAATAGAAATTGATGCAGTAAAGCAAGCAGTTAAGCACTGTCAAATACCTATACTTAGAAACAAAAGCGTTATAATAAGCGGCTTAACATGATTTTAATAAAGTCATTTTAATTTCAGAGAGAGAGAATATGATATATATTATAACACTCGTTCTTGGTTGATTTTCAAATTAAGTTCTGCCAGCATGGAGCCATATCCTCATCTGCCATAATATATCTACCTTAAACACCTCTCTAAATCTTATGCACAATCTAATATTAGCCAACTCATTCGTACATCTCGATTATCGACACATGCAGTGATAAGGTCACTTGCGCTTACCCTTTCTAACTAGTCAATGAATACTCTACAACTGGATTATATACATATTGAATGTAATAATGATAGTGCTACCCCTCAAGTTTAATAAGTATATATATATGTTTTATATTATCATGAATTTCACACCCTAGAAATAAATTTAAGTAATGAGCACTTATGTATAAATATATATTAGCCTAGGATAATAATAAATGATCAATAACTTTCCTCTCCTAGTACCTC
>JABUQX010016069.1:17500-32500 GCA_015478945.1 Trachelipus rathkii | reverse complement strand
ACTTATATTTAATATTAATATATATATACTCTTTCTATATATATATATATATATATATATTTGTTCTTTTGTTAAAAATAATTCATTTGATGTAATTTTATTAAAGGCATTTTGATTGGCTAAGTGTTCCACCAATCAGCAAAGCCACAATTAGTCATGCATATTAATAATTGTTAAAGCATCTAATGACCGTTACAGTTAAGTCATAGAAACGTTATAACTTTAAAGTCATTTGTATTCACTCCTCACTATCTTGTACACTGTGGTCAGTGAGCCCACATTTCTGATTGGCTGATATATTTCAACCAATAAAGTTTCCGATTTCAGTTTTTTTTTTTAAAATTAAAGATTTGTTTTAGGAATAAGAGTTTAAGGATCTCCCTCTTTAATCTTTCTCTTGGATTTTATTTTATTACCCTCTTGAAATAATTTAAACGTTGGTTTTCAAAAGGAAATTTTATGAAAATTTCTGAAAAAGAAATTTGAACATAAATCTGTCGTTTTCAAGCCATCTGTGTGAAATAAAAAACAGAAGTAATAACTCTGCGGAAACCGCAACCATTATTTCATTAGTGTTACTTTAATTTTTAGCTGTTTGTTTGGCTCTACGAATTTTGTGCCAGAATCTTTGAGTGCCAATATCTAGGTAAAAACCTACCACTGATAGAAGTGTTTTAAGCAGAAATTGTATATTTATCCCTAGTCTAAACTATCAAAAAAAATTGTTCTTTCTTTTTATCACTAATATTTTAATTGAAAAAGTAAATTTGTTTGTCGAAAATTAAAATATTTTATTTTTTTATTATTTTGATATTTTCAAAGTAAAAAAATTTAGCTAGTTACAAGTCTCTTATTTATATAATTTTAATACTCTCTCTCTCTCTCTCTCTCTCTCTATATATATATATATATATATATATATATATATATATATATATATATATATATATATATATATATATATATATATATATATATATATATATTTATATATTTTGCTCTCTCTTATATATATATATATTTACATATTTAATCTTTTGCGTTATATACATATTCTATAGAAACATCTTAGACAAGCAGAGGAGAGAACATTCAGTATATTGTGATTCGACTAGAATATTTGATAATTTGATAAATATGGACAATAACTGCAAAATATATAAAATATTTTTTTGGTTTGATATCTTAAATATTAAATTTATTTATCCACCATTCACAGTGAAACAGGGTAACAAAGATTTTACTGCCACGCAGAATTAATATACCCAAAGTAATACACCAAATTAACACACTAAATATTTCTTTATTTATAATCTGATGTACAACCATCTATTTTTTATACTTTTCTTAAACAATTCTGACTTCAGTCAAATATTTATGTTAATGTGCACAATGTATTATGTTGCGTTTTTATTTAATTTCAAATTTTCGTTTCTTGCAAGAAGAAGAAGCATTTTCTGAGTGCCTAAATATATTTATAGCGCAAGGTTTTAAAATTAGAATATATATATACATATATATATATATATATATATATATATATATATATATATATATATATATATATATATATATATATATATATATATATATATATATATATATATATATATATATATATATATATATATATATATATAACTACTATGCTGATATATATATATAATGACAAAATTATACAAAATTACAAATCTTTAAAAAAAGAGAAACTCTTAGAAATGAAAATCGTAATTCAAAATTCGGATTAAAACATTCGTGCTACAAAAGCCAAATTTCATGTAAATTCGTACTTATTAATTAATAGGAAAATATGACTGAGTCAACGACGACTTAATGATACGACACGGATACCTACTCCATTTGTGAGTCGCTCTATAATTTGAGGCAAATTTTATACAGAGCAACGACTCTATAATAGGGAAAGAATAAGATTGGTCGACTCATTATGAATATTATGAGAAATTGACTGAGTCAATAGCTACTTGACGCTAATACAGTCTCATTAAAAATATTAAGAGAAATTGACTGAGTCAACATCGACTCAACATGCATAACGACTCATTAAAAATGACTGAGTCAACAACGACTCAACGACTTGACATGGATTCCGACGCATTAGGAATATAGCCAGAACAACTGACTCAAATTAAAAACAAATGAGGCAGCTCGTTCCCAGACTTCAAGACTGCGCGCGCGTGTCTGTGTGTATTTGAATGTCAGTGGCTATGTACGTTTGTGTGTGTGAGTCTGTTTGTATTTTGTGTATGTGAATATGCGCCACTTAAAAAGTGACTCAATTATTGCTGGACGACGCGGAAGAGATTGAATTTAGTTTAATGGGGCGATTATTAAATTTGATATATATATATATATATATACATATATATATATATATATATATATATATATTAAATATATATATATATATATATATATATATATATATATATATATATATATATATATATATATATATATATATATATATATATATATATATATATATATATATATATATATATAGCCAAACTAAAGAAGTTACCCGCATCATATCTCAAAAACTAAGATAGGTACAAGAAAACTGATAACATATATGGAATCAGCGTATGAAATTTGTACGGAAAATGAAAAAAATTTTTTTTTTTTTTTATATCTCCAAAACTACGATAGGTAGAAGAAAACTAATAACATATATGGAATCAGCGTGTGAAATGTGTATGATAAAAGAAAAAAAATTTTTTATACCAATAACATATTTGGAATCAGCATATGAATTTTTTAGGGCTCGAGCCGATGGTGGGACAGAGGGGGGACAGGGTCCGTCGTCTGAGGCCGAGAGACCCCGACTCTTTGCATCTTTGCGGTTTACCCTGGGGTATTCCTTTAGTTAAAAAAAAAAACAATTTTTCCATTTTTTTCATACAAATTTCATACGCTGATTCTAAATATGTTATTAGTTTTCTTGTACCTATCTTAGTTTTGGAGATATAAAAAAAAAAAAAAAAAATATTTTCATTTTCCTTCATACCGCGATTCCTTATCTGTTATCGGTTTTCTTAGCACTATGCCAGTTTTCGAGGCTATATTGCAGATACACAGATTTCGCCATATAGACATATATATACATATTTATATATACAACTCAATATTTATGTATATTCGCCACGATATACCTGCTATATATGCTGTAACAACATATGCATATCTTATGTAACCAGCCTTAGCCATATATATATGCTGTAACAAAATAAGATATATATATATATATACATATTTATATATAACATATATATATATTTTTTTTATTTTATTTATATATATATATATATATATATATATATATATATATATATATATATATATATATATATATATATATATATATATATATATATATATAATCTAATTGATTTTAAAGATATTAAATATGGAATATTAGGCCTTCAGATTTCATAATTATAACATTTGTCTTTGGACTGGCGACATTCTAGCGACAAAAGCCGATTTTCATGAAAAGTATGGAAATGTTTGAAATGTTCTTTAAAGAAAAAAAAACGTAATAAAAAATCAGAAATGAACCTGAAAAAGTTTTGAAGCATCCAAATTTCATATTTAAAGCATATTTCCTGAAAGATGTTTTTTTATGAAAATTAATTACAAACTTATATAAAAACGCGTTGAAGCAATATTGCATTATTTTTCCAATACTCACGGGTCGAGAGGTATGGGGGGAGGGTGTTTCCCCCTGTAGACAAATGTCAATGTTCCATGCATTTATTTACCATTAGCAATTTATATAAATGTTATTTCCTTATGATGTAGCAAAAATATCTAAAATAATGCAAAATAACCCATTCCTATAGCACAGAAGGTCATATATATATATATATATATATATATATATATATATATATATATATATATATATATATATATATATATATATATATATATATATATATAATTGATATATATATATATATATATATATATATATATATATATATATATATGACCTAATGGGTTATGTGGATCCGTTAATTTTGTGCTTTATGGAAATATTTTTTTTCATATATTGTCAGTATATGATACTAACAATAAATTAAAGTGATAAGGAGGATACTAAATTTTAAAATATTAAAAATTAAATAATAAAGTAAGCATGAACGTACATTTTGCATGTAAAAGAAAAGGATTAAAGGTGCTAAAACGTGAAAGAGTTTACGGTACGGTAAAAAGCAATGTTTCGGGATAAAATTAGGTGCTAATTGATTTTTTTTCATATATTGATTCTTCTGTGTATACTTAACAAAACTTATCATAGGCTGAACTAGGAGGGTCCTAAACCAAAACCTAAACTATATGGATCGACGATGCAGTAAACCTATACCTGACCTAGATGGGTCAACTTTGCCGTAACTTTCTTCCTCTGTTTTAGGGCAGTTCTAAATAAGATTTCTGCTTTTCAGAAATTATCACTAGTCCTTACTTTCTCCCTGTAACTGCCAAACGTACGATACTTAAAAAGTAAGATTTTATTAAATAATTACCTTTTTTTGTATGTAAAATTTTTTGATCTTGTTTATTATCACTAAAACTTATTGTTATTATCATATACTAACAATATATGAAAAAAAAAACAAATATAACGGATTCAAAAAATCAATAAGGACCACTATATATATATATATATATATATATATATATATATATATATATATATATATATATATATATATATATATATATATATATAATATATATATATATATATATATATATATATATATATATATATATATATATATATAATTAAAAGGCCAAGAAATGGCAATTAAAAAAGTTTTAAAGAATCAAAATTTTAATATTGAAGTATAGGGACAAATGATGCCATCATTTTATAATGCAATGATTTTTCTGAGGCTCATAGTTGCCAGATGCTTCTTTCTTTAATATATTTACTTGTGTTAACTGCCAGGATTTCCAGATCTTTTCAAACTGTGTAAATGATACTCTTGCTTTGCTAATTCTTTTTTTACATTCTTCTCTACCCCACCTTTATTACTTATTACAATTACAACTCCTCCAACTCTTCTCCACCCAATCAAATCTACTTCTTATTTACATTTTTTTTTCTTCTGTTTATCATGAGATCTACTTTATTTGCTTCCTCCTCTAGGCAGTTTAGTTTCTCTCTCCTTTCTTCTCCCCTTTCTAACAACAAGCATACATCATCAGCATAATCCAGATCCTCCAAAATATCCATCAACCTCCATCCTATTCACCTCTTCTCCCGTTTGACCTCTCTCTCATCACCTCATCTATTACTATCAAGAAAATAATAGGTGATAAGAGACGACCCTGTCTCACGGCTTAGCTCGCATGCCTGAGCTCACTGCAAGAAACAACCCTGTCGCACGCATGAGCTCACACCAAAAGACAAGCCTGTGACACGCCTGATCTCACTGGAAGAGACAACCCTGTCACACGTCTGAGCTCACTGAAAAAGGCAACACTGTCACACGCATGAGCTCGCTGCAAAACACAACCCTGTCGGACTCCTGAGCTCATTACAAGAGACAACCCTGTCACACGCCTGAGCTCACTGCAAGAGACAATCCTGCATATACAAAAAAAGTTATCTAAATAAAAAAATTGTGTATCTCCCCCGACTACATATGCCCTAAAAATTTCACCCTGATCACATTACCAGAAAAAAAAAATTACCGCAATTTTTCATTTTCAAAACCAAAAAAAAGTAGGTTTTGAATTTCGACTATTGCTGGGATCTAGGGTCAAAAATCAATTTTTATTTTATAATTTCTCTAAGTAATAGACTCATTATTGTATATTTCAAGTTTGAAGTCATTTCGAAAAAAATTGAAGGAAGCCAATAGAAAAATATCAAAAACATATGTTAAAAAAATGAAAATACAAAAAAAATAGCCTCAGACACCGAAAAACATCCATAAACGACATTTTAGACGTCAAAAAAGCTGCGGTTTACAAAATTGGCTGAAAATTAAGAATTTTATGTCTGTTTCTAGTTTGGGGCTAAATGGGGCTCAGCCCGGAGCAAAAATTGTACCCTCTCCTTATTAAAGAGACAACCCTGTCTCACGCCAGAGTTCACTACAAGAGACAACCCTGTCGCACACCTAAACCCACTGTGAATGGCTCCGTCAAATTACTGTACTCTCATCCTCAACTTTTCATTTATAGTTCTTATATGACTCTTTTATTATTCTGATAAATTAATCCTCTCTAGCAATCCAAGACTTCTCATCCCCTTCCATATCTCCTCTAATTTCAAGCTATCGAACGCCTCTTCAATATCCACAAAAGAAATGTAAACACTTGAATTCCATCCATTCAGTGTTCTGCTCTGATACTATCCTCCGAGTGTTAATCTGGTCTGTACGTGATTTACCTTGTCTGAAACCTGCCTATTTCCTTCATAAAAATCAATTACATTTATATGCTTTTAGTTTTAAAAAAAAGGTTTCCCACTGTGCAATTTATTCTTTTTTTAATAACTGTTTTTAACAATCAAAATGGAACCGAATAACACAATTGATTGGTTTTAAGAAACAATAACATGTGAAATATTCACTATTTATTGCATCAGAAATTTTCTATCATTCCTAAAAACAAAAATATGTTCTAGGAAACATAAAATTTGTTTGTATGCTATGACATGGAGGTGTTTCAAAATGGTCGTGATGTTAAAAATCTATACATGGTTAGAAAGTTACACCGTTTCAATATATTATATATATAATATAATATATATATATATATATATAATATTAATATATAATAATATATATAATATATATAATATATATATATATATATACATAAAGTTTGTATTATATATATATATATATATATATATATATATATATATATATATTATAATATATATTTTATATAATATGATATCTATATATATAATATATATATTATATATATATATATATATAATATATCATATTATATAAATATATATATAATATATAATAAAATATATACTACATATAATACATATATAAAGTTACATTTATATATATATATATATATATATATATATATATATATATATATCCTATTTCACCTGCCCAGTAATATCTTTGATAAAAAATTGGTTTAGGACGACTTTCTTCTATTTTTCTGTTTCAAGTAATTTTTGCATGATTTTCGATTAAGAAAATTTTTTGTCTATTTTTTGGTATCATTTTGCAAAATCAGGTTAAAATTGGTTAGGTTAGATTTGGTTGTTAAGTTTGGTTAAATTTTATTACCTCAAAAATAATTAAATAAAATCCCAGAAAAGGTTAAAAAATGTTCAAATAATGAAAATAAAATGGGGTTAGAACGATTTAATTTTCTAGTGATTTGAAAATGACAGAGTACACATAGAAACACCAAAAGGTAAGGGAGGTTCAAAAGGTTATCTAAACCAAGTGTCAATGTCCCAGAAACGAAGAAGTTTAAGGATTTCAAAGTTAAAGTAAATGTGTTCCATCTTTTACCATTAAAAAACACTAGAGAATGAGCGCAGCAGATAAATCAGTCAGAGAAGGTTTGAAATAAAATTGATCAAACGTGGTGACCCCAGAGTGACACGGGCTTTCCTCAAATGATGGTATAGACAGCTAGGTCCCAGAAGGGTTCTGTCCAATGCAACATATAATATATATATTTAATATATAATATATATATATAATATATATTATATATATTATAATATAGTAAAATCGATATTTATTAGTTTTATATAATTAATATATATATTGAAAGTGATGGCAGCATTTAATATAATAATAATTAAATATATGTATATATATAAATAATTTATTATATATATAATATAATCGATATTTATATATTTTTATATATCAATCTATATTAATATTATCATATTTGATAATTTGAAATATATTTTATAGTATATTATATTATATTTATTATATTTTGATATATATTAAGTTATTATTTATGGATATATAAATATATATATTAATTATATATATATATATATATTAATAAAATATATATATATATAATAATATTATATATATAATATATAATATATATATATATATATAATTAATATTAAATAATAGTATATATATATAAAACAGACTGCGATTAGAAAACGTAACAGAAGCGAAAATAATATCCAGAACTTTTTCCCCTTAAAAGTAAGAAAAAATAATAAAATATAATAAAATAAGTAAAAATAGTAAAAAATAATAAAAAAAGCAAATAAAATAATGGATAGACAAAAAATAATGCTGCAAGTTTTTTACGTGAAAATCGAGAGGGGAGTGTGGGGAGGGGATAGAATAAAAAATGCTGCAACCTTTTTTTATACATACTACAAAAATTGTTGGAAAAATGAAAAAATAATATTCGCGTCACTAGATATTATAATATATATGAGATATATATATATATATATATATTATATAATATATATAATATATATATTATATATATATATATATATATATAGAATATATATAATATATATATATATTATATATATATATATATATATATATATATTACTTCTTTAGTTAGACTTGGCTCAACACAACCCGACATTACTCGACACGATTCTATACGATATACGACACGACCAAATAAATAGGTTACGATAGGATTTGTCAAGACTCGACATAACCGAAAAGAAAAGGATACGATTTGACATAACTCGATACTTCTCGAAAAGCCTCGACTTATCTCGATGCGAGTTGATACAACACGACAGAACATGACACGATTCTTAGTGACCTGATTTGACACGACACGATTCAACACGACTCTGAAATTAAGTTTTCAGATATAATTTTCTTTGTGTACATATTATACACTAGTAATGCTCCAGATATCTGCACAATCTGTATAAATATCTGTATAAAAATTAGCATCATCATTTGATCATATATACAAATAAAAGATCCACATCCGCATATAAGCTGAAGTATCTCCATAAATTAAAGATTCGTATCCGGATACTTGTCAATATCCGCGGATGTCAAAATTATCTGATCCGAGACAAAGACAATTTCTTAACTGGTGGTTTTGAGGTCTTCAAGGTATGGTAATGTTATCTGTCTCTACAATAAATGAATGTCACATGACGTTTCTACTTCAAGAAAAAATGTCAAAATGACGTAGTTAAGAAATTCATAAAACGTGTTAGGAAATTTTCAAAACGTGTTAGGAAATTTGTAAAACGTTTATAGGAAATTTATAAACCGTGTTTGGAAATTCGTAAAACGTGCTAGAAAATTTGGAAAACGTGTTAGAAAATTTACAAAACGTGTTAGGAAATTCGTAAAACGTGTTAAGAAATTTTTTAAACGTTAGGAAATTCGTAAACGTGTTAGGAAATTCGTAAAACGTGTTATGAAATTTATACAAACGTGATAGGAAATTCGTATAACGTGAAAGGAAATTCGTAAAACGTGTTAGGAAATTTATGAAATGTGTTAGGAAATTCGTAAAATGTGCTAGGAGATTTACAAAACGTGTTAGAAAATTCGTAAAATTTGTTAGGAAATTTTTTAGACGTTTTAGGAAATTTTTTAAACGTGTTAGGAAATTCGTAAAACGTGTTATGAAATTTTTAAAAACGTGTTAGGAAATTCGTTAAACGTGTTAGGAAATTCATAAAACGTGTTAGGAAATATACAAAACGTGTTAGGAAATTCGTTATAAGTGTTATGAAACTGGTAACACGTGTTAAAGCATGAGAATAATAACACTGTAAAATTTTTTAGTTTGATTAATTTCGTTTATAATTTTTTAAATTATTTTAATTATATCAATTAATTTTTAATTATCTTAAGTAATTTTAATTAATTTTAATTATTTTTTAATTCTTTTAATTGCTTTTCATTGTTCTTGAAAAAATATTGAAAAATATAACAAAAGAGCATATACTCTTTGTTCTTCCTTCATATTATATATATATATATATATATATATATATATATATATATTATATATATAATATATATTATATATATATATAGATATATATATATATAGTATATATATAATATTATAATATATATATATATCTATATATAAATTGAATATAGTAATATACATATATATATATATATAATATACTATATATATATACTATATAACTATATATAATATATATAATATATATAGATATAATATAGTATATATATTATATAGAAATATATATATATATTATATATATATATATATTAATATGTAATTTCATCGTATATTATAGTATATCAGTGGGATTAGATAAGGCAAGGGTTTTGGGGCTCCCTTTCCAGACGTGGATCTCTCTATCGTGGGTCATTCCCTCCCGATACTAGGAATAATAAATGTTGTATCAGGATTTATAAGATTCTGTATATTACGTTTATTTTGCTACTCAGGTTACGGCTAAATGTATATATTAAAACTACAGACAATTAAATCGTACATCACTATCACTGACCACCATTATACCCTAACCTCAACCTACTCAATATATAATAATATTCCCATATATTAAAATAATCCATCTTTCAATGAGTTCTATACCGTCATTTTTGTGGGGAATAAAATAGTACGGGGTTATAAGTATAGGGTAGTATGCGAAACCCCCACACCGACTCCAGCTAACAGAAGTTTGACCTAACACACGGCTCAACATTCACCCCTGCCAAAAGCCGGTTTGCCTGTATAAGCAAGCGCCTAAATCTAGCGGAGTGGTATTGGGTCGGGCGCTAACTAATATAACCTCACCGCCAGGTGTAGGTTCACATCCTTTCCTTCTCATCTATGAGCTAACTGTGTATCGCGTTACTTTCTTCAGCGCGTTGTAGTGAGAAACTGTTAACTGTAACATGGATTGACGCACTGAAGTCCAACCACTGTGTGTGACCCTTTGATACCCCGTGTGTGTATCGGGAGATCTGCCAAAGTACACGTGTTCTTAAAGTATGAACGCCTATATATTTAATTCTTCTGGGAATGATAGATAATCTATTCTAAGAATTTAAAAGTGGATTATCCTTCTATTAAGCTTCTAATCGGTTAGTCATTGGTACACACCTTGTACACTTTACCAACAGCGTAGGGTGTTTGTTCGAAACCCACAGGGAGAGGTTATATATTTTTCTAGTATATATAACATTATATTATAAATATATATATAATAATATTATATATAATATTATATGATTAATATTAGTATATATATATAATATATATATATAATAATATATAAATAATATTAAGAAAAATTTATAACCTCTCTACTGTCTGTATAGGTTAGTCCGAAACAAAAACAATACTCCACTCACGCTATTTTAGTATTAAGGTCCAAAGGAGGATATAGTATAGGTATATATATATCATATATGTCTTTAACCCACATTCTCACTCCACATGAGCATTCACTCCCGAAAGTGGGGGAAGACTGGGGAAGGAGTGCAAGGATAGTTGAGGCCCGATAGCAAGCATGCTTTCAGCGCAAACGCTTGCGGAGTGCTTGTCACCGAGGTCTGGTTCGCATCTAATAGCGCCTTTCCAATGCGAGAAGCATGAGAGAGTTATTTATATGGGAATTAATGTTCTGTCTGTATGTGGTTGGCTATGCTTGTAGCTGAGGTGTGTCTATCGACAGTAGTGTATACAAAAAAAGATTAGCTGTCTTTTCTTAAATACACAAAATGCTCCACCAGCCAACAATCTCATGTCAATTTAGGATCTGACCCATAACTTAGAGGAATCCACGTTCTGAAAGCCGAGCCCAAAACCTGCCTACCCCACTGAAGCAACGTTAACTCCATATATTAATATATATATACTATAATAGTATATATAATATATTATATATAGTATATATACTATATTATATATATAATATAGTTATATATATAGATAATAAATTTAGTTTAAAATAATATAGATATATAATAATATTATATATATATATATATATATATATAATATATTATAATATATATATATATAATATATTATATATATATATATACATATAATAATATATATATATATATATATAATATATAATATATATATATATAGAATATATTATATATTATAACTATATATAACTATATAATAATATATATATAATATATATAATATATATATAATGATTTAGTAAACTGTTTTAAGACTCAGTATTGATACGTAAAGAAAGCATTTAAATAAAATACAATATATCTCTAGTATAGTATATATATAATATATATTATAATATATATATAATTATATACTACTTATATAATAATAATATTATTTATATATATATATAGTCTTAATGCCTATTAGTAAAATTTTATGATTCCTTACCAAAATAGACAGTAAGTAGATTCTTTAGATTTATAAATTGATATAATCAAATATTAAAATAATGTATTTTATTTTTTATTTTTTTTTATTTGACAGTTGTCACCACCACTCACGGCAGAGCCCATTCAAGGAGGGGTTACACGCTCAGAAGTCATACAAACTAATATAAATACGCAGATGAGAAAAGCGCATGCTTAAAGTGGGGAGATAAATCAGCAGAAAACACAGAAGATGAAAGAGAGTTCCACAACAGAGGTGGCAGGAAAAAGGAAGCACCGCAGTGAACTAGCTTGGAGTTCCTACATCAACACAAAACTCATTTGCAGATACACAGCAACCCTAGTTCTACGAGGGCGACGTAAGGTGGACGGTACGCTGTATAAGCTCCCTCGAGCAACCTGCCCCGCGGGTACCTTAGAAAAGCAGATAAAGCGACCAACTATCGCGCCGCAAAGATTAGAGGCAAGCGGAACTGGAAAGTACAGACATTATAAGCCTTGCCTTTGACTCGACCCTATCAAAAGCCGTGAAACCAGAGCCCCCCCAGATATGAGAGCAGTACTCCATACAAGGCGGATGAGCCCCTGTATAGCTGGAGCAACTGAGAAGAGGAAAAAGCTCGCAGTCTAAACAGAGACTCCCAGTTCTCTTTGAGGCGCCCGAGCAACCTTGTATTGAGGTTTCCAAGACACTTTTTTGTTATGTTAAGGCCAAGGATGTTTATTTGTCAACAGGAGAGACGAGAAACCGTCGAAGAGAAGGAAAGCTGAGTGTCTTAAAAGGGAGATTTTAGAAGTTTGAGTTCAAGAATTGAATTTGCACATAGTTCAGACGACCCCCGACCCGGAACATTCTGTCCAGATCAGCGGAATAGAATCGAAAGATTAATGACGAGAGCAAATTCGTAGAAGTAAAGAAGGACAGGAATGAATTAGGGAAAAGAAGGGTCGAGGTTTCATCGCATATGGTGAATAGAGTTAGATTGCAGGTGAGAAGATCATTAATGAAAAGTAGGAATAAAGAGGAATAGGACAGAACCCGAGGAACATCACTTATGACAGAAAAGAAGAAGTCGCCCATCAACAACAGCCGATATTGAGCGAATTGAAAGAAAACTAGTAGACATAAGAAGCAAAGAGAAGGAGGAAACCAAAGGACGGGACTTGGAGAGCAGGACGCATGTCATACCCTGTCAAAAGCTTTAGGTATGTCAAGCGCCACCACGCAAGTCTCCCCGTAAGTTCCCTAAGGCGGAAAACCAAAATCTGCTTAAATAGGAAAGTTATATCGCATTAACCTCGAGCGCCGAAAGCCGTACAAATGCGATCTGAAAGAAGTGAATGAGATCCAGATGATCTAAGAAATGAAGATTGAGAAGGTTCAAAGATTTAGTAGAAATACAAGTAAGCTATAGGGCATAGTTAGAAGGATCAGACGGCTTCGTTTTTCGGAATAGTTGGAACATGAGCGTGCTTCCAAACACTGAGGAAAGTAGTATTGAACATTAGAGAATATAGTGAACCGAGGGCGGATAGACGCAAGCACACTCCTTCAAAACTCGGGAGAATGCCAGCCGGGCCACCCGCCTTCCTAACGTCGTAGATTCAGAACCATTGCACCCGATCGAATGTTCAATCAAGCAAAAGCATAGTCCACCTGAGGAGAAGGAGGAGGAGGATGAATGCCAGAATCGTCCAGGGTTGAGTAGAGGAAATAGGAGCCGAAGAGTGGCCTTTTCAGTTTCAGTTGGAGAATTACAAAGAACCATCATGACCAATAAGAGGAGAAAGACAGAATTACAGAAGTTGTTAGAGATGTTTTGGCAAGGTGCCAGAAAATTTCATAGGAGAAACCAAGGAGGCTACCCACTTTTCGTTTGATGGAAAGCCCCTTTGCTCGTCGAAGAGTATCTCCCTGCTACGATTTCTAGCAGAATGAAAATTAGCAAGATGATAGGAGAACGAGAATTTTTCACTCCCGATACGCACTGTCTAGCCTGAATGGCCAGATAACAAGCACGATCGAACCCATGGATAATGAGGAAAGAAAGACTTTAGCTCGAAGAAGACATGAAACCTGCTCATGCCCTATCAGACGATTACACAGCTCCCACCTTATCGGCAGAAGTCAAAGCGTCACCAGAGACAAAGAGTCGTCCAATTATATTAGCGTAGAAGCAACGCATAGCCCCCCAAGCGGCCCGATCAAAGTGCCAGAAAAATAGGCAGGGTACTTGTTGGACAGAAGTATAAAATTAAAAGATATAAGTTTGGTCAGATTTACCGATAGGGCGAAAGTGGTTGATTTTAAGACGAGAAGGATAGTGCGTGAACATGAGCGCAAGTTGTTCAAGATTGTTGGGACGATCCGGAATGTGCGTTCTTTAATTAGTTGCTCATGATCGTTGAGAATGCTGAATGATTCGGCCTTCTCCCCCAAAATCGGTATGAGAGGACCCCAACCATTTCAGTGTTGTTAACATGAAATCCGCGAGAGAGTGAGAGCCTTTCAGTATTTGGATGAGAAATATAACATTCTGAAATAGTAAGATATTCAAAAAAGGCGTGAAAATCTGTTCTTTTAGGAGAACAGTAGCAAGCACAAGATTATTGTGGTAGAAGGAAGAAAGAT
>JABUQX010016069.1:0-5000 GCA_015478945.1 Trachelipus rathkii | reverse complement strand
TATTAATAAATTATTTGTTGAAATTGATTCTTTTAGGAAGTATGGGTCAATTTAGATAACATTGGAAAAACGATTTTAAAGAGACTGTCAACTTCAGTGTACACGAATTTAATTGGAAAACTATACAAAACTGTTCAGGTCTTCTGGACCTATCCTCAGTTAAATCATAACTTAAAAAAATCTAATTAAAACGAATATATAGTGAAATGAACGATATATTTACAGTTAACTAAATATAAATATAAATATGAATTAAATATAAATATAAATATAAATATAAATATAAATATAAATATAAATATAAATATAAATATAAATATAAATATAAATATAAGCATAAACATAAACATAAACATAAACATAAATATAAATATAAATATAAATATAAATATAAATATAAATATAAATATAAATATAAATATAAATATTAAATTGTTAAAATGTAAATATAAATATAAATATAAACTATAATATATAAATATAATATTAATTTATAAAGTAAAAATCCAAAACAATTATTGATAACGGCTTTTAAATTATAAATATAATATAAACAAAATAAAATATAAATATAAATATAAATATAAATATAAATATAAATATAAATAATAAATATAAATATAAATATAAATATAAATATAAATATAAATATAAATATAAAATAATAGTTAATTAAAAAAAAATATATATTTTACCTGCTTTTACAAGTTGGCGATACTGAATGGGTTTTAAACTGATAAACACTGGTGCTTATATATCAAAATGAAACTTTTAATTTTTAAATAATTAAATTATCTGAATCACAGTGTGTTTACAATAGTGATAAAATGGGAATTTTTAAAATTTAAAACATAAATAATAACATTAGAAGTATGTATTATATAAAACAATATATTAAATTTTAAAAGATAAAAACATACATAGACAAGATATATAATAATTATAATATATATATTAGATAGTATCGTAATATAGGAAATATATATAATATATAATATATAATATAATTATATATATATAAATATGAATATATATATAATATATAATAATATATAAATAATTATATATTATATATATAATATAGATATATATATATATATATACTATTATATATATAATATATATATATATATAAATAATATATTATATTATATATAATATATAATATAGTATATAAATATATATATAATATACATATATATATATATATAATATTATAATTATATAATATTAGATATATTATATATATATAATATATATATATTATATATATATATATAATATATATATAAATATATTATATATATATATAGGTAATATATATATAATATATTAGAATATATATATATATATATATATAATTATATATATATATATATATATAATATTTAAAGATATATATATATATATTATATATATAATACTATTATATAGATAATATATAAATTATAATATATTATATATATATATATAATTATATATATATATATATATATATATATAATATATATATATATACATATAATTAAAAATATATATATATTATAGTATATATAGATAATAATATATATATATATAATATATATATATATATAATATATATATATATATATATATATATATATATATATATATATATATAAGAATAATAGCTTAAACCGCTAAGGATAAATTAGAATAAATATGCCTCTAGAGAGATTAGTACCAGGAATTCAGCAGAAGAAATTTTTTCAAAAAAATTAAGAACTATGATTAAAATTACAAAGTCATACATTAATCTTCGAACCGATTTGTGGTCCTGCGTTCAGTATTGTGGTAATATTACAACACATCTGAAACGAGGACCACGGAATTGGTTCGAAAGCTTATGTTGATTTGTAATTTAATAATATTCTCAAAAAATATTTAGAAAATTTCTTCGGCTGAATTCCTGGTTACTAATCTCTCTAGAGGCATATTTATTAATTATTATTATCTATTATTATCTATTTATATATATATATATATATATATATAATATATATTATATATATATATTATATATATATATTATAATATTATATATATATATATAATATATAATATTTATAGAAATAGCATATATAAATATAGTATATATTAGTATAATATTTATATATATATATAGATTATATAGTATATATAATATATATTATATATATATATATATATATAGATATAATATATATATATATATTATATATATATATGTATAATATAATATATATATAGTAATATATATATTTAATATAATATATATAATTTATATAATATATATATATATATATATATATATAGATATATATAGATATATACGAGATAGAGTCAAAAAATACTGGAACTTTTAACTAAACTTTTTTATCGTACACGATACAACATATTACACAATACCACCTTCAAAATACCTTCCTTCGGCTGTCATGCACGTACGCCATCACTCGTACCACTGCTCTTTCAACGCACGCGTCGTTGCCTTTGGAATTTCTTCTGGTGACTGAAATCGTTGCCCTTTTGTCAGATTCTTCAATGCGAAAGGATAGATAAAAGTCAGTTGGAGACAAATCTGAGGAGTAATGAGGTTGAGGAAGCACAGGTACGTGGCCGTTCGTCAAATATTCAGAAACCAGTAGTGAACAATGTGCCGGGGCATTGTCAGAGTGCAATACCCAGTTTTTGCGCTTCCCAAACTCAGGATGTTTGCGTCGGAATGCATCACGAAGACGACGGCGAATATCATTGTACATATGCTTGGTAACTGTACGACCCAGAGGTGTGAACTCAAAGTGAACGGGACCTTTAATATCAAAGAAGACCTCCAGCCTGACTTTCCCCCTTGAGCGATCTGCTCTAACCTTTTGTTTTCGTGATGAACTTGGAGATTTCCACTTAATGGTCTGACACCTTGTCTGAGGGTCGTACAGATAACACCATGTCTCATCACCAGTTATCACCATATTCAAAAATCTTCGATCCGCATCCACAATGGGAATGAGCTTCCCCTTATATAGGCCCAATCTTCACACTGCTTCAGGATGAGGAATCTTGGGCCAAGGTGCATATACACGTGGTGCATGTTCAAGTCTTATGCAAGAATTGCGTGATAACTGCCATGGGAAATCCCGACAATATTGTGAACATCATCGATGGTTTGCCTACGGTCAGTTTGGATTACCTCCCGTACTCTAGCAATGGTATTTTCATTACGCACTGTTGATGGACTGTCGACACACTCATCATCTACCAGCGACTCTCGCTCTTCTTTAAAGCCCTTATATCACTCGTAAACTCGAGTCTGCGATAATGATTCATCACCTTACACCTATTTTATTAATTTGAATGGTTCTGTAAACGGTCTCGATAATTTGACATAGAATTTAATATTACACACAACGACGGTGCCTCAAAGTAAACTGAATTGGAAACACGGACACATGCTAAGCACTGTCATATGCTGCTGATACACGTCCTTACATGTCTGCGCACACATTTCTCATAACACGCGTTTATTACATTGTAAGATATGAGGATTAATAGGAACGTTCCTGTAGTTTCTTACTCTACCTTATTTAAATATATATATATAGTTATATATATATATATAAATAAATATTATATATATATATATATATATATATAGTATATAATATATATATGATATATATATATTATAGAGAGAGAGAGAGAGAAGTAGAGAGAGAGAGAGATGAGAGAGAGAGAGTGAGAGAAAGAGATGGTGTATTAAGCAGATAAAGAGATGATGTTTATCTTTCTTATCCAAAATACATTCTCAGAAAATCTATGTAAATTTAATGTACTTTCTTTCCCCCTATTTGTGTATCCCTCCCCTCTCCTTTGCCCTCTCTCACACCACACCCTCCCCTGCCCCTCTCCCCCTCCCTCTCCTCATTCGTTTTTTATCATGCATTTCTTCTCTTTCATCTTTAAGCACCTATTTATATGTATGAAGTAGAAAAATAATGCACTCTGTCATTTTCAAATCTTTTACCTCTCCCTCCACGGCTACATCTCTCCCTCCCTCCCAATCTTTTTACTCTCCCTCTATGACTACCCCTCTCCCTCCCTCCCAATCTTATTCTCCCTCATTGGCTACCTCTCTCCCTCCCTCACAATATATATATATATATATATATATATTATATTATATATATATATATATATTATTATATATAATATATATATATTATATATAGCACATTTGGGGCCCTCTGCAACCCCATTGTATAATTGATTTAAAGGGAAAAATTGTGGTTCTTTTCAGTTTTCTAAACTGAAGATTACTTCAAACAATTAAAAAAAAGTTGAAAAAAACAAATTTCGATATAACAAATAATGCCTTCAGATTTGACGCTAATATAATACGAAAGAACAGCTTTCAAATAGTATCTATTGGTAGTTGATGCCCCCTGAATTTTCCGCCACAGCACCGCACCGCACCGCACCGCACAGCACCGCACAGCACCCACCGCACCGCACCGCACTGCACCCGGTGCCGCACCGCACCGCACTGCACCCGGATATCGGGACAACTCTAGTTATAACTTACTTTTTAATCATTACATTAGTTTTGAATCTTTGGGGAAGAAAATAAAACTTTAAAAGTTTAATTCATTTTTAACTTTTTTATACCACAGACGAGGATCGCCTCTATCATATGGTACATATATATACTAGTATATATATATAGTAATATAAATATATATATATATAATATATATATATATATATATATATATTAATATATAGATAATATATATATATATATAATATATATATAATATATGATCATATATATATATAATATATATATATATATATATATATATAATATATATATATACATATATATAATGTATATATAATAGTAATATATAATATATATATATATATAATATATATATATATATATATTATATATATATATATACTATATATATATATGATATATATATAATATATATATA
>JABUQX010016068.1:7500-17362 GCA_015478945.1 Trachelipus rathkii | reverse complement strand
ATATATATATATATAATATATATATATAATATATATATATAATATATACTATATATATATAATTATATATATTATATATATAATAATATATAATAATATTTTCTCTATCTAATCTCCGAAGTCATATATATATGAATATATGATATATATATTATAATTAATAATATTATATATAAAGTATTATATATATATATATATATATATAATATATATATATATAATAATATTATATTATATATATATATATAAATAAATATATAATATTATAAATAATAATTATAATAAAATAATAATAAAAATTTAACAGTTACTTACCCTTTGCACGGTTTTGGCTGTACTAGGCTTCCGTTCATCATCCAGCCTCATCGACTGCCTGTTTCATAGGTCGCACATACTTCTACTAATTCCACCTCATCGACTACTTCCACGAGTACGGACTCTGACACAGTTTCTCCATCTCCACTGAAAGTACGTTTTAATCCTCGTTTTTGATTAGTTCCAGACATATTTCCGTTTTCTTCTTCAACAATTCTTTCCACAGAGTGTAAAACACTGAAACAGAAATAGAATATAGATATATATAATAAGATATTATATATATATATATATATATATATATATATATATTAAACCATTTTTAGATATATATTTGTATAAATATATATTAAAATTATGGTTTATTATAAGCTTAATTTAAATACAGTGTTATATATAATAATATACATATATAGATATATATATATATATTATAATAATTAATATAATATATATATATAGATGATATATATTATTAATATATTATATATTAACCTCGAGCAGCAGCGGTCTAGTACACGTATAGTATTAATCACATACACGTTCAGCTTGGCTACACCTGATATACTGTTAGCCTTTAATATGAGAAATCACGATTTTCTCATCATATGTTGTTACACATAGAGAGATACTGAGTCTCTGGCCATATCTAGCTATCATCTTTTCTACAGCCCGAGTATGCCCTCAGATAAGCGTACCTGCTAGATATATACCTCTCATTACTCTTGACGTCAATGGGCATTTTTATATGCAAGAGGCAAGAATGTTAGCCCGTAGGATTATTATATATTTAAGACCCTCAAAACGTAACCCATCTGTGACAGGGACATTGCGTGATAAGAGTCTTGATAACATAGTACTCGTTTAAGTTAACAGCTTTCACAGTGTGATGGGTTATTTCAAACGAACGAACAATCGTCTGAAGCTCATAATAGTATATATAATACATATATACTATCGACTAGAATCACACTGGTCACAATGTCGCTCTCTGTCTCTATCCTCTCTAAGATTATTACGCACGTGAGTGACACTTAGATATCACTGTATAGTCTGAGAGTCATAACCTTACTAGAGAGCAATCACGTCCAAACTAGATGAGTGAGGTATGTATATTTACACATTCTGATCCTCCCAGTAATCGTGAGCGTGCCGATCGATATTTATATATCTCGCCTTTTACTAGCCCTACATACGCTACATACCTCCTACTTTATATGTGAGTGTCGTAATCAATACACAGCTGCCTCATTATATATATCTCCGTAAAAATATTATTAGCTGCATCGCTGAGTGAGCCGAGCAACGTCATCATTTCACTATACACAAAGCTTTCTAAATACCCATCTATATAACGCCACGCGTGACATTTAGCGAATATCACTACAAGAGAGCGACCGAATTATAAAAAATATTCTTTTATTGGAGTACATATTTTCACTCTACCGATCGACTCTTGTTGTCACTTAGGAAGACTCCATTTTTAGAATTTCCTGAACAATAATAAAATCGTTGAGTATTGGGTTTTTAGCTGAGAATACATTAACGAGATCTTCAAGAGTGCGATTTTTAAGTAATCCTTGTAAAAAGTAAACGGCATAGAGTCCACATAGCTGTGACGAGTATGATTGTATCGGAAACGTTAAGGTTTTCATATAACCTGAATTAGTTGTTCTTAGGAATTGCTATATTATAAGGGCTGAATATATATTCATTGATCAGGGAACAACTAGAATCCTTACAGTTTTTCATCAAGCTTTGTATAGTACGCCCAATTGACCCGAGTAGTTTCCCATTCTAGGTGAATTTTAAATAGTCTAACCCTCTCGTTTACCTCTTTATTTTATAATCTTCTTCAATCATTGACTATATCTTCTAATTCATTACTGGCATACGTATGCTTGAAGCCCTTTACTGACGCCAGTAATACGCCAAGTTCGGACTCGTTCATGTTTATCCGGTTAGAAGCACGTTTCTAACTCTGTCTAGTTCAATGAGACTTTGGTATTCCATATAGACCAAGACTGAAACAGGAACCTGTAAGCTCGATGCAAAATTTAAATTCAATCCTAATGATCCACTCGTTACAGCACTTAAATGAGTAGAGGCAGACGAAGGCAGACGAAGAAAGGTCGGCTGTTAGTTCATAAGCATATAAATTAGAATTGTCAACGTAATCTTGTAGTTTGAATTCCCCGTTCCTGAAATCACCTACACTGCACAGTTTGAAGCTATCAGATCGTAAAGAAAAGGCCGAGAGCACAACGAGCTCATAGGGAATGTTGCTAGTAAGGACGTTTCGTAATCCCACCGTGTGAATGGCCCAATTCGTTTGGAAGACTGATCGTTTTAAATTAAAGTTGGAATTTAAAGGTTGGCCCCTTTTTATCTTGCCTGTTAGCAGCTGTATGTTCAAGCCATCCCTACTTTTAACAACTTTCAGGGGAGAAAGTTAGCGTGAACCAATGTTGGATATTTAATATCTTTGACATAATACCAGAGGTGTAAGTTAAACAATCTTTGTCTCCCACTCGTGCGTATCAGGGAGGTCTTGCGGTAGGAAAGAAGTGATTTTTGCGAATTTCAAAACGATTCACGGATGTCTGTTCGCCGTGATTTCCACTTGCGTAACCATAAATATAGGTCTCTCCAACCAATTTTGAAAATGCGTGAGGTGGATACTCGGTAGCGCCGCTTTTAAGTGACGCTTACTTTCAATGCAAACTGTGGTGCAGCCCTAGTCAATTTCAACTTAAGTTCCACACCTGGGAGTAGAAGTCGCTCCTGATTAAGTAGATCCCCCATTAGTCGACCGTAAAATTCGTAGGTGTTACTTGGAGATTTCGCTGCCCTGTCAATATGCTTATCTACATCTTTAAAGCTGTAGAAACCCGCAGGACTTGCAGGTGGATTGTTTCGCGATCTTCACTAAAGTTTAAAAAGATTGTATTGTAACATTGTATAGGGGTATAAGCGCGTAGCTGAAATTATTAACAGTGTTTCATTAAGGAATATTGCCGAGCGAGCTGAAAAGCTGTATACAGGAAGTTCTCTCAGTGGAAACACAGATCACGATGTAGTTAATGCTTCCATCTTCTGATAAAAGTTTCACTTTCAAGAGTTAAAATGGATGTCACCAGGGATCGATGTAAAAGGTCACCCCAAACCGAGTTACTATAAACTCTAAAGCGTTGCATGCGCTATTTGGTAATCGACCGTGAGTGGGATGAAGATACGTAATTTGCTAATTAATTCAGACTAACTTGCATCGGCGTGCGGAACATATAAAAAGATTTAATCTTATTTACCAACAGCCCATTGAGACGCTACTGGTTTTAATCAGGTATTAAGAAATGATCATGATCGCCTCCCAAAAAGCTTCCTAAGAGATGAAAGAATTATAATATCACACCTCTTACTAACATCATCCGTGATAGGAAAGATTATATTCTGATGAGCCCTCAGTTCCATTTAGTAGCCTTTAGGCGGAGTAAGACAGTAAGAAGTGTACTCCAAATCTTTGTGCAAAAAACCTTGCGTATTTACCTGTAGTGTTCATCGATGCTTCAGACTTAACGCGCGCCGTTTCATCTCTACTAGCAGGGACATGTACAGTGGGAGGAAAATTCTTCCAGCCTGTGGAGCTTCCAAATGCTGTTTATAAAGAGAAGACCCGAAGTGTAAGTAGAAATTTTACACGTCGTACAGCTCCCATGCAAACTATAGTAAACCCAAGCTATTTAATGAATACAGACGACTACTTAATGATCGTTTACATGCGCGTAACATATCATATTGTCGCAGTTTGTTAGTTTAATCCAGATCGGTCAGTTGTATTCGGGACAAAGTTATTATCGTCAGTGAGTTGTGAAGGGAAAGCCAAACAACCTCACTATCAAAGTTTTTTTCAAAAGAAAACACAACAGTAAATCAGAATGGACGTAAGAGTATGCCAGAGCGTATAACACGTGTACATTTAAACGCACCCGTTACGGATTCTTTATTACAGGAAAACAACAGTTGAAGTATATGACGACGAGATTCGCAAGAGGGTGTTATTACAGAGTGTAAGGCAGAAATGGTTGAGTACAACGTTAATACGGGCATATTATATGCTGAATAGGAATTACTGACCACATTTAAGAAAAATGCTTGCTGGTTAACTCTGAAGATATCATTTGAATACTTCATGAGAATGCCATAGATATGTATAAAGTTTTTATTGCAATGTTTAAAAAAAAAAGATGTGTTGAATCTATTTTTACACTGATGCACCAGAAACCTAAACAATACCGTACATTATGATATGACCTACACAGACTGCAGCAGGCGTCTCCCACAATATATTCATTAGAGTGAGAATTGGCGCAAACTCAGGCCTCTAATTGGAGTATCTAAAGAAGACGTTACGAACCCTAATGGCAGAGCGGACACAAGTGGGCATAATTGTTGAAAGCCGGTTCGACGAAGAGTTAAGGTTGTGTAGAATAAGGGTCACCGCAGAACGAAACCTTTAGGTGTTCGTATAAAATATATATTTATTTTAAAAGGAAGAATCTATTATACTACATCCTTCTGAACTAACAGAAGTTCAAACATCACCTGATATACGCGTCAGAGTATTATATGTATCAACCACACTGTACTCTCATTGTGTTCCCGCTTATCTACCCACATCGTGTCTTTATCTTCTCACGCGCTATAACCATATCAGCTAGGATGCGGGGAAAAAACCATTTCTGCCAATACTTAAAAATTATTAAGTGATAATTAGAGATATGTGAAGAGGCAACCTTGTGCAAAAAACATCGGCGCCCCGCATATCTAGCTGCATGGCAGAAGACAATCGTCTACACGTTATTATCGAGGCCACCCAAATGCTTTTTAAGCCGACGGTCCACATACCGGATATAATACCTCCAGCTACCCCTTATTCAGTTTCCATTGAAGCATCTATGACGTAAAATCGTTAGAGAACATAAAAGGGCCAATAAGTAATTAATACTGGATTGACATGTATGCACAAGGTTGAATATGGACCAGCACGCGCGCCCATCGCGACAACTCAGCTGCGCCGAGCGAGACTGCACGCGCACCATTGCATGTCGCTGCTCTCGGATCAGAGACATGCGCACGACTTCAGCGAAATACGATACGTGGATATCTCCCTCTCCTGTATAGGCGCTAGTACATCATCATCATCGTGCTGCTCCCTTCCAGTCAACTAAGCTGCTAAAGTTAACCCACTCACAGCGAGACGACGTAGATATGCGGCCGTCAAACTAGTATTTCTCACTGAACACCCAGTATTTGATTCTTTTACGCAGAAGTTCTCGCCACCACGCTTATTCACGATATATACATTGGTCGACGTACCGCGTACTCGATGTTCCCGAGTCTACTTCACTGCAGCAGCATAATTAAGCTGTTTCAGCCATCTAGGTACAGTTCAATCAAAATGTTCGCCCGCTTCAAAGGAAAGGAGTTTTATCCGTCTACAAAAATAACCCGACGTGCGGACTATGTGTCATCATGCGAGGAGCTACACATTCGCTTCGCATTCTCTTCTCCTCTATCTCAGAGTCCAGATTATGTGTGTATGAATCGAAGAGAAGATCGTGAAGCACACCTTTCATCATCCCACGACCATCCCTAGTGATACCGCGGAAGCGAGACGTGCTTACTCGTACTGCGCGTGTCCCGACTATCAAACAGTGCAGTCTACACCCTCTCACCTCTACACCGCAAAGACCCAGAGGTTTAATTCCTGCCTCTAACTGTAGATCGATTTAAGAGAGAACATATATTACACCCGTGTCATCTGATGCTGATAGTGCCTTTGAAAAATTATAAAGAAACCTTGACTAAAAGCAAAAGACGAGGAACAATTACTAAAAAAACACGAGCATTTGTAAACTGATATCTGGAGAATCTGTTGGTTAGAAATGCGTCTAAAACAGGTCATACCTTGAGTAACGTAACTGATCAGTAAGAGAAAGGTTAACGTCGTACAGCAACAATCGATTGCCGGCTCAAAACTTCTCCGTAAGTTAAGACGAATAAGAATTTAAAGAATAAATAAAAAGAAACTGTTACAGCAAGGTGGAGAGTTTCCTTCCATTTTTCACTGCTTCTCGTAGTTCGGTCCTTTGTTGGTCTAAAACTGGTGTTAACAGGGAAATCGACTTGCCAGCTAAGAATGAAGGTAAGGCCTGCTATAATCCCCTATCGAAAATTATACAAAAGTTACACAGAGACGTCATTAACTGGATCTAAATTCACAGTATTCTTATTTCCTCAAGCCACTATTCCCGAACATTACTCGATTCTCGCATTGAACAGATACGTATTTTTGAAAAGGAATTAGCAGATATATTAACTTCAAAAGTTAATGTGGACGAGAAAAGGTTGAAATATCAGGAAATATTACAAAAATTATTAGAAGTACAAAGACAAGTATACAGGTATGCATGTTCCTGTTTCAAGATGAAGTTTCACAGCATCCGAATATGAAAGAAAGGATTAAAAAGGTTTTAGAAAAACCTTACCAACTACATTGAAGAATTAAGGAAACGCATATGATGATACTTTTAAAAGATGCGTATGGTACATAACGCTCCATCTATTGGAGTCAGATTGTAGTTACCATAGATTGACTTTCATACCCCCGCTCTCCTCAAGGCCGCTAGTCCCAAATGAGAGAGAGACCCAACTCTTAGACTTCATACAGCGTGGTGCGCGCTCTCTATCACATCTCGAGCGAGCTCTGCAGCTCCTGGCTATCGTATGTTTCACAGACCTATCGGCACGCAGCGCACATCGTGATACCCCAGGCAATCGCGAGCGAAGAGTCACCTGACAACCACAGTAAGTATATATGACATCTTCATGCTGCATCGCGTGAAATCTCCACCAATAGCTTACATTCACTAGAGTAGCAGAGGTACAGGATGATAATCAGCCATCGGTATCCAACCTGTAGTTCCTAAATGAACGACTCTCTCTTACAGTCAGGGATATTTACATCGTTAAGAGTCTAGAAACAATAAACCTAGTTCAACCAAGTAATAAGAAAAAACGCGAAGATGAAATTCGTTACGCGCGAAACTGGGTTAAGGAATGTTAAGTACACATGACGGATGCTTGAATACAAAAGACTTACAATTGAATTCAATTCAGTCCACTAATAGTCGAGCGCACTCACTAGCAACTTCATACACGCACAGCTCAAGTATACAAGAATACACAAAGAACATTCGTGTATATAACAAGAACGAGTTAACGCAAATAGTGCCCTAGAAAAGTGTAAACTCCGCCTCTAGTTTCACCACGTCATAACTTCTTAAGCCTAGATCATATGTTTGGCTTGAATTTGACACGCGTAACATCAGCCGGAGCACATACTACGGGGGCGGAGGTAAATAAGCTACCTCCGCCCAAGCGCTCCTATATCATCAGTTATATAAACCGCCTACCTCTGTGCCAAACCATATATTTTGTAACTCCTTCCTTCCAGTGCGTTTAGTAGTTGTGTTACGACCAAGAACAATGACGGTGCCTTAGCTCTAGAATTATTACGATCAGGTCAGTTGCAGCATCATGGTCCTAGGCGTTCCCTATCCATGCATTGCGCGATCCATCTCTTCGTGTTTTAGAGAAGCCCATCCAGGGGAACTCGGGAATTACGTGCTTAGGCCCCCTCCCATCTTTTAATAAGCCTTTGTTCGCTCATGCTAGAAAGTCTCAGCCGCCGATCAATGGAAAGCTGGTCTCGGATTGGGTTTCACAACCGACTAGATGAACCTCAGCTGGTACAATGACAAGGAACTGGGGGCTGGGCGTTAATCGTCGTCTCGCATATAGAATCGAGCATAATACGTTACATCTGTCTTCAGACTCTTTCGTTCGTGACGACCCCACTACATGAAAACATTCCGTAGGATACATATAGAGTGCTGTTGCGCGTAACGCGACATACTGTTTCGTGATCAAGGTGCACATGCGTATCTAACAATAAGTGGAAAAGAGAAGTCCATCGAGTTATTCCTAAAGATGAACGAGAATTCCCTACGATAGATAGAAGATACGAATACAACTGGAAGACCTCATAACACCACAGCGTATCGACTTGGTTTACGCGTTCTATAGTATAGTTTTATGGTTTAACTTCTACGACAACGTTCGCTAAAAATGATAGAGGTCTGTTTGACCTTAATCGTTTTATCTTCCAGTTTGAATGAAGGAAATAAGTATTGCGAACGATATAAAATCATACTTCGAAGATATCAAAGCGGACGAAATTATATGTTCATTACGGGACGAGGGGAAGGGTAGGTTTAGATTTCCTACATAGCCAGAACGACTCAGCAATTCTTAGACTATGTAGAAGTACATATGTATATTTACTGTTAGAATATTTCCCTATCTCTTTATATCTTCTATCACAAATGTGAGAGAGTGTGTCTACACCACGATCTCGCGTCAAAATAAAACTGTTTTTATATTTTACATTTCCTTATCCTTTTTTATTTTAGGCTTGTGTGTGTGGGTGGGTGTGTGTGTGGGTGTGTGTGTGTGTTGTGGTGTGTTGGTAGGTGTGTTATGAGTAGGTGTGGTTTGGGGTTAGGTGTGTCGGGTCAAGAAAGTAAGGTGGTGTGAAGACGGTTTTGGTGAATAAAAGTTTGTTTAATTTAGTATATTTTGATGTTTCATATGATAATCCGTTGAAAAAATGGTAGGTCCTGGTTATTGATAATTATGTATTTTAAACACAATTTTTGTGTGACTTTTTGTGTATAATATCCTTTTGAGTTTTTCATCTTGATATTTCTGTGACTATGGGGAGATTGTAGGGGTTATCGATACTGCTTATGAATATCGATGCTGTATTTAAATGAAATCGAAGAGTAACCATCTTGAGTGGCTTAACTAAATATATATGATATATACTTATAATATTATAGATATATTATATATATATAAATATATTATATAGATATATATATAATATAATATAATATATATATAATAATAAATATATATATATATATATAATTAATATATATATATATAATAGAAATATATATATATAATATATATAAATATATATATATATATATATATATATATATATATATTACTTTTTAATCATATAGAAGATATCGTTATCAAAGAAACACGATTATTTCATCTTTTCGTTTTATACTCGCAGGCGCATGCGCCAGATGAAGCTTAACAATTTATCAGCGGTTGTCCGAAAAATAGGCCATAGTGTATTAATATAATTATTAATTCACAATGAATAGGCTCTACGAATTTCTCACAATTTTAGCGGTTGTAAGATTTTTAGGCTCTTCTTCAATTTTTATGTTACGAATAAGCGGAAAAGTTAATTTTGAGTCTCTTTACAAAATAATGAAGAATTTGTGAGGAAAATCATGCTTGGCAACTTTAAAATTATGCAACTGGGGAAAAAATGTCGTGTGTTTGCTGAAAAATAAGTCGCTCTTTCTCTCTAAGGATGTGGTTGCAAAATATATAAAATAAA
>JABUQX010016068.1:0-2500 GCA_015478945.1 Trachelipus rathkii | reverse complement strand
GCAGGTGGCACTGTTCGATTTAACAGAAAAGGATTGTCACCACTGGTGTGCAGTAAGAAGCTCAAAAAAGGAGAAAATTATGAGCAATTCTTTTGAAAAATCATGCATCTTAAAATGGAGGGATAAAAAATACGTTAACATGCTAAGCACACTCTGTGATAGCTCTATGGAGCGTGTTATTGTAGCTGGTAAAGAATGTCTTAAACCTACTCTATGCATAAAGTATAAAAAAGATCATATGGCTAGTGTAGATTTAATGGATCAGATTACATCTGCAGCTTTCCATGATTAACGATAAAGTGAACTAAAATAATATATTTAACAAAAAGTGATTTTTTTTTATGAATTGTCAAAATATGCATTCAAAAAACTTGCCAGCTGTACATACAAAAAAAAATTAATTAAGAAAACACTTCCTACTGAAGTTAAATTACTTAACAATAGGTGAGTATTATTGAAAGAAAAACACTTCTGTAGAAATATTTTATTGGTCGCGCAAAGATCTGCATAATTACTAGGTGAGATAAACCATGCTGTTCTAAATGTGTTGACACTTTTTCAGCCACTATCGATAAGATAATGTGAATGAAATAAAATAATCGTCCTGAAGAAGAGATGTAAGATTAACGTGCCTTCAAAAGAAGTTAGAAAAAAGCTAGTTTATCATGTATATTGTGAAGTTCCCCTTCTTGTGTTCATTCCATGTGCTTCACACTTATATTACATACCGATTGTAAAAGTATTTACCAGAGTATATAAGTTCTAAGACAGAAATTGAAATAAATACTTGAGTTGTTCTTGAATGCTGTAAAATTGCTCTAACAAGTTCATAAGTCTGGGGACATCTATATAATACCATGAGATGTCAATAGTTGTTATGCTATAGTACTCGAATTTGGTTGGTTTTTATGGTGTTGGTTGTAGGTGATTTGGTATGGTTGTGGTTATGTTGTATTATGGTTTATTTAGTGTTTATTTATGTATTATTAGTTTTTTATAGTATATATTAGGTTTATATATATTATTTAAATATATATTATATTATATATATATATTATATTAATATAGTATATATATATATATTATATATATATTATATTTATTAATATATATAATATATAATAAAATATATCAGGGTGGGAGCGTTCCTCAATAATTAAGTCCGACATTCCGCAATCCGCAATTGTCGACTTAACCCAAAAAAATGTCGGACATTGCAGATTGCGAATAATTTGGAAAAAAGTTGTGCGTGATGCAGTAGACGGTAATGCCTAATATCATTCGTCAATTTAATTCCGCAATTCCATCAATTTTCCGCAATTAGAGGCTAACAAACCCTAGATTATTTTTGTTTTTTAATCTCCTTAATAATTTTTAAAACATTGTACAATATTACTTTTAAGCAGTTTAGTCTTATGAGATTGTTTACAAATATTGTTTTGGCTAAATAAAATTAAATTTCATTTTATATATATTATATATAATTATAATTTATATAATTATTATTTATAGTAAATATTTATTATATTATATTTGAATGAGATTATATATAGATTTATTATTTAATTATATATTATATTATATTTATATATTTATTATATATATATTATATATTATTCATAGTATATATAATATATATAATATATATATATATATATATTATATATATATATAATATATATATATACCTAACCTAAGTGTAATTTACCTAATTAGTTCATTTGTTTAGGTCCCTCTCCTCTCTCCTCCTTCTATCCCAACTTGCACCACCTAGAAACACGAATCCCTCTTGAGAGTTCTGAGAGAACGAGATTTTATAGCCTAATGAAGTAAAGTGAAGATGCTAGTTCTACTGAAGAGCAAAAACCGCATCATGAGAGTGTTTTAACTTTAGGAACTGGCGTTTTTTGGAACCATTAGCTCGGGAAATGGTTCTCATAGAGGTGCTCTTAGGGTTTAATAGGTATCGGGGCCAGAAAGTGAGATGTCAGGGAACGCAAACGACAGTGAGCGGAGATAAGTCGCTTTCCGTTGTGAGATATTAATATGTTCTATAATTATATTATACTTTCTAGATCTAAGTAGCATTTTTAGTAGTCTTATAGTTCAGTGATATATATATATCATTTATAATTATATATATTATTATTATATATATTTATTATTATATATATATAGATTTTAATTATAATATATATATATATGAGATATGTACTGGTAGATATAAATAGATATAGTTATTATATATTTATATATTAGTATATATATGATATATTATGATTTATAGCGTTTATGGACGATTTAAGGTATTAGTTATATAATATATATGTAGATATTATTATCTTATATTTTGTATATTATATATAGTATATATAGTATATATATTGGATGGTAAATATGTATATATATATGGTTACTTATTAGATGAGGCGATGTTTATATATTATAATTATTATATATTATATATTATATATATTATTTAGATATATACTATTATTAC
>JABUQX010016067.1:45000-49690 GCA_015478945.1 Trachelipus rathkii | reverse complement strand
TATATATATATACTACTATTATGATATATTATATATATCATACTATAATATATATATATGATATACTATACTACTATATATATATATATCATATTATATATAATATATATACTAATAATATATATTACTATAATCATATATATATATATATATACACTACTATACGTTAATATATACGTAATTATCAAAAAAGAATAATATATATTATACTAATAATATATTTGACCACTATTTCTTCACATGAGCAATTTAAAACATAATCAGATTTATTCGAGTGATAGTGAACCAGTGTCAACTTACTGGCTTATTTTATTTGTGCTCCTTTTTCTGCCTTGTTGCATTTGCATTTCTTTACGTTTGCTTCCATTTCGCCTTGATTTGCTGTACGTCTTACTCTTCCTTTTCTGATTTCCCACAGTTTATTTTAATTTTTATGTCATCACATGGCATTTTTTGCAATTCGGTATGTGTTCTTTCCTTGAACTATTATTGGCCACATCAGTGAAGCACAATTTACAGAGTGCTTTTTTACCTTTGTATGTATGATTTTCCTTAACAGTAAATAGAGAATTGGGACAGGTGTTTGTTTTCTTCCAGCCATTGTCAAAATTTTAAGAGAGATATTATCAACTTAAACCATTTAATGAATATCTATAACTTTAAATATAACATTAATTTTATCCTGAACACCTGTTTGCTTATAAAAAACAAGGTAAATAATAAATATTTAGTAGAATGGTATTGATAAAATTTTTAAAGAATTTAAATAAAAAATCAAAAAAAACAAAAAAAACGAAACATTATAAAAACAATAAGAAAACAAAAAAACAAAATAAAAACGATGTGGGTGCTGGTGCAAGTCACTAAACTCGATATTTATATTATGTAAAAATACATGGCGTTATAATTTAACATAGAACTTCTAGTTGTGGTTTTTAGTTCTGAATGATGATTTAGTGGATTGTGGGGTGTCTAAGATTGTCTGATTCGCGTGCCTAGGGAGAGCCGCCACTCTGAATTAATAATAATTTTAATTGCTTTTTTTATGTTATATGTAAATTTTTTTGATAAGAAATAATTGTTAAGATATAGTAGAGAATATAATGAAAAAGTTATCGTTATGAGTCTATGATTGTATGATGGGGAAATTGACAACGTATATCTCCATTCGCGCGTGTATATAGTTTAAAGTGAAGATAGTGTTGCGCGCGATTATGCAGATATTGTGACTGATAGCCCGTGAGTGCTGGGATCGTTATAGCATCGAGTAGTGTTTCTATTTGAATGTGATGTGAAGTGATGAGAATCTATTGTCTATCTCGCTTAGTGAAGTCTTACGAGCATAACGATGTATTAGCCTCGTATCCCTGGTATACGTCTTAATGTATTCACGTTCTGCGTGAATACTCTGCGGATCCGCGTTGTGTAAGCCTATTTATGTGGTTTTATAGTGTTGGATTTATACATCGTAGGCACACTCAAGTATTCCTCTCTTCTCGCGCTTCTCAGTAATCCAAAGTTTGTCCTTCCTAAAGTAATACTCGCCTATACCCTATATTAGAAATACACGAATTACAAAATTTAATAGATTAAGTTCAGAGTAATTGAGAATATTTCAGATCTCAATATTATAACAGAAAGGAAATTGTGTCTGTCCTGCTCGGCATTATAAGGCAAATCCTTAATGTGAAACAGGTTGCGCAAGGAAATATTGTGATTCTCAGCTACGCACTATAGTTTTTACTTACCACGTGTGGTCAAAAGAAGACTACCTTCGTTAGTGCTGGATCCTGAAGTTATTTTGCTCGAACCAACCGTATGCACTCCTGTCCATTAAAGATTGTTGTTGCGGTTTCTTTTCAGGTAAAATATTAAGCCTTCTCGCAAAGGAATCTATGTTCTCTATTTATAATATTTAAACGAATCATTTATCGTATTAGGAGGATCTGAATGATGTACTGAATAAAGAATGGACACTATGTGACTGAAAGTAGGCGAAAGCCTCGTTTATAAATACGGTCCTTGAGTCTCCGAATCATAACTTTAACTATATAAAAGATACGCTGGCCCCATCTTAAAGTACTTAGACCCCACCCAAATGGCAAAAACTCATAGTAATCCGACTATGCATACAAAACCTTGCCTAACTGTTAACTTACAGAAAGGAGAATAAAAATTCAATCCAATGCATTTTTAATATGGTTAACACCAAACCATTTTTGAAAAATATAAAAGCAAAATGTTACTTAAATTAAAACAATATTTTAAATCAACAAACACGCTTATAATAATTACAAAATTTTATTTTAGTCTTCTATAACTTACTGTCAGAAAAGAGGGTCCAGAAAAATTAGGAGTCGAAAGCTAACGTTTTGAACCATCTTCGAACCACAATATGTAAAACACTTTTAAATACAAAATGAACCACTTTTTTGAACCTCAATATTATAAACCACCTTGATTATAAAAAAATCATATTTATAATATATTTATATCACTGTGTATATATATATTATATATATCTATACATATAATAAAAATATTATATATATATATATATATAAATATAAATATATAATATATATATATATATAGTATATTATATATATATATATATTATCATAATATATATATATTATATATATCAGATTATCCTGATTTAAATTAGATTTTGTAAAATGATTATTAAATTATTTTTATTGACAATTTTATCTTTCAATTTTGGACTTTTCGATTGCCTAGAAATGGTAAGTTTATACCTTAACTAATTTATTTACCTATTTATGTTATTGAATTAATTACCAATTATTTTGAATGTCATCCTATTTAATTCTTAACAGCATTTTACATTTTATTTAATTATTAAAGGATTAATAAAAATTATATTTTTATTTAAAAATATTCTTAACTAATGTTCTTCTCCGGCTCCAACTCCAGCCTTAACTCCAGCTCCATCTCCAGCTCCAGCTCCAACTCCAACTCCAGCTCCAGTTGCAGGTTCAGCTCAAAACACCTACCACTAAATAGCATGAGTGAATCAAATCCATTAGAAGTGACAGGCCATTTATCTATTTAAATAGTTGTAGATTTTAATCGTTTAGTGACTTGCCCCATCCAGCCTCTTTCTTCAGGCATTTCTATACTAACACTTTTTATTACGATTATTGTATTAGTTCTTGCGGAATCTCCCCAAAAAAAAAAAACCTATAGCTTCCGAGCTTACACGGTGCCTTAGTAAACAATTTCATATTTATGAAAGCCCATATTTATGAAAGCTTCTAGACCCATCAAAAAATTCATATAGGATCCCATCGATTCCTATCTTAATTAAGATAGGAATGGATGGGATCCTATAGGAATTTTTTGCTGGGGAGGCTAACTTTAAACTGGTATCCCTTTGGAATCAATCCTTAATGAATATTGGTATTTTATAAACGCCATTCCAGTTTTTTTTTATAATATTTAGGAACACCTTCAACGGCACAAGATCTCAGTGCGGAGATCTTCATGCTTTTTAAGGTAGAAGACGACTTCCAAGTCACCAGCCTTAACATGCGTTGCACTCTTATTTGAAGCTCATTTCTTTCTTAAACGAATTCGCAGATGTCTCTTTTTGGTTTAATTTCGCTATTTTCATTTATACGTATTTTATTCATTATTAATTGTTTCATTAATTCAAATGTATATGAGGATTGATTTTTTGTTAAATAAAAAATATTCCTTTATATATTCATATATAAACAAATTAATGGTTTAATTAGATTTAAGATTTTCTGAGATTTTTAAGAAGCGGATAATAATAATAAAACAACAAATAGGAAATGTTTTCCCGTCTTACCGAATCACCTACATGTTTTATTTTGAAACTTTGCTCCACTCAGTCACTTTCAGGGGGCTAAGAAATTAATATAACTTTTCTTCAATTTTAATATACTGGTAATTTGCAGATTTTAGTTGAATTCTAGTAAATTTCTTACTTAAAATATAGATTCACAAAAAATAATTTTGCCAAACACTGAGATATTCACAAGTATAAACAGAAAGATATAAAGTTGAAAAAACAGTAAGAGGTGATTCAATTATAGATATATTTTACTATATTGAAGTTACTAAAAAAAATAAATTATATAAAGCGGGGAGAAATGACATCTGTTAATTTGCTAGAGTTCCTTCCTCTTCTGTTAATACCAGTTCAACTACTAGATATCATCAATTTGGAGCTAATCACCCATCTGTAAAAATGGGACTTTTATAGGCTCTTCTATTTATTATTATTATTATTATTATTATTATTATTATTATTATTATTATTATTATTATTATTATTATTATTATTATTATTATTATTATTATTATTATTATTATTAATTATTACTTAATATTATTTTTTGGCTGCATCAGAAAAACAACTTAAATTTTAAGACTTATTAGTTTACTTCAATCTATATCTAATAATAATTAATTGAAAGCAAACTGCGATTAATTTTTTATTTTTTAATATGCTGGTCCCCTTTTAGTATCACCCTCTTTATATTTACCTACTTGAAAATTAAAGGAGAAAAAAAAAAGAGATTTAAGCCGTTTTCGTTTTAGCATTTGTGCTAAAAAAAAATGTTTAAGATTGTTTTCGTTATTGTCAAATTTATTGCAAAATTCGTAACAAAAAAATGCTTTTATATGGAAACGTGAG
>JABUQX010016067.1:32500-40000 GCA_015478945.1 Trachelipus rathkii | reverse complement strand
AGTTATTACGTTTTTTTGACAGATATATATATATATAATATATATATATATATAGTATATATAATATATATATATATTTATATATATAAACTATTATATATGATATATATATATATTATTATATTAGGGCGTACCGATAACCAGAAAGAGGCACAAACCGATACCAGATAACTCTAATTTTTTTAGGTCCGGATACGATACGATACCGATACTTTAATTAATATAATAAATACCCAGTAATTAAGATAAAGCATTTGTGTACTGCTAGATCAACTCAGCGAATTGCATTTCCCTGTACCATATGTACAACCAATTCTATCTTCAGTCATTTATTCATATTTGTAGTTCTTTCTCCTTTTTTTTATAAATTAGAATAGTATCTTTAAGGAATAATAAATGCCAATATAATATTAATAACTTTTTTATGTTTGTGTTATTCAAAAAATATTCCATTTCATTTTCAGTAAGTATTAACAATGTTTAAGCTACTAACTTTATAATTGTTAACATGATTACAATTACGAAGATTCTTTAATTACTACAGATATAAAAGATAAAAATAATGAAAGAAGAGACCTCAATTATTCAGCTGAAAAGACAAAATAAAAAAACGCTATTACCCAAACATGACATAATAATAATATACTCCTTTAACATAAAGTTAGATATCATTCAATACTCAAATTCAAAAATTCTCAAATTGTGATGCAAAAACATAAGCTTTCACTAGTATCTGCTAGAGAGAGCCTGTTCCTTTTTGGTGTTTACATTCCCACCTACACTAAAAATACGCTAGCTCTCGACTGATGAGGAGGGTGATAATTATTTCTGGCAAGCACTGATAATAATGAACACCTTGGCACCTTAAGCCCATTTTCAGCCACCACATTGAAAGGATTCTCTTCTGTAGCAGCATCTCCATGTTTTCGTTGAACCTCATCTCCTCTTCACAGATTGCAAATGTGAAATATTCTTGCTCCTCGTAATGACGTGTCTTTCTTCAGTTTTTTCATGGGTTTCTGCAGTGTGATTCCTTTTAAGATGAATGAGATGTCAAAATGCAATTTGCGACCAATACGATCAAGTCTAAACTATCCAGACTTCTTCATCTTCAGTAGGTTTATTGATGAAAAGCCACATCGTTCAACTATCAGTGCGGTTGCAGGGGTGTGATAATTCGGCTCCCAATTCAGTGAATCTTTTTTTTGTCACCCGAGCAAGCTCTCGTTATGCTATTTAAAGTGCATGATCATAGAATGTGATTCAGCGTCGGAGATTGCCATTCTTGTGGGTTTCAGCTAGCTTAATGAAATCCTTATTAAAACCTTTTATTTATTTTATATTTTTATACAGTTGTCACCGCCAAATTACCCAGATGAGCACAGATGGCAGATTAAAGTGAGGAGATTAAAACTTGAGTAGAAACACAGAGGTGGAAGAGAATTCCACAAAACAGAGAGCAGGAAAGAAGGAAGCACCGCAGCAACTAGTCTGGAGTTAAAAATATCAACACAAAACTCATGTGCCGACCAGCACCACCCTTTGTGCTACGAGGGCGTCGTAAAGGTGTTGGTAAGTGATGAGTTCCCTCGAGCACTTGCCGCTACTGTCCTATAGAAAGGATAAAGCACCAAAACATCGCGCCGCCAAAGATAGAGGCGTCAAGTGAACTAGAAAGTACAGGATAGTTATAACCTTTTGGCCTTTGACTCTAAACCATCCAAAAGCCGGATGAAACCAGAGAACTATCCCCAGATATGAGAGCAGTACTCCATAAAAGGCGGATGTGAAACCTTTGTATAGCTGGAGTAACTGAGAAGAGGAAAAAAAAGTCTCGCCAGTCTAAACAGAATTCCTAGTTTCCTTGAGGCCACCCCAACCGTTGTGATGTGAGTTTCCAAGACATTTTTTGTTTATTAATGCCAAGGATGTTTATATTCAACAGAAGGAGAAGAGACGAGAGAACAGTCGAAAGAGATGGAAAGTTAGGTGTCTTAAATAGGGAAATTTGTAAGAAGTTGGGTTTTAAAGAACTAAATTTTCACTAGGTTGAGACGACCCCACCCTGAAATTCTATCCAGATCAGCGAAAGTAGAATCGGAAAGATTAAGCACGAGAGGAAATCTAGAAATAAAAGAGGGAGCAGAATTGAACTGGAGTTTGAAGAATGAAGGGTGCGAGGCATCGTCATATGAGTGTATAAGAGTTAGCATTGTGCAGTGAGAAGGATTATTAATGAAAAGCAGCGATAAAGTGGAGATAATAACAGAAACCCTGAGGAACCACCACTATTGACTGAAAAGAAGAAGTCGCCCCATCAAACACTAGTCAATGTTGAGCGATTTGAAAGAAAGCTAAGACATAAGTAAGCAAGAGAAGAAGGAAACCCAAAGGAGGGAGCCTTGGAGAGCAGTGACGCCTACCATACCCAGCAGATGCTTTGAATATGCAAGCGCCCACCACGCAAGTCTGCCCCAAGTCCAGAGGGCGCGAAAACATAAATCTGTTAAATAGAAACGTAATCGCTAGTAGACCTTCGAGGCCGAAAGCCGTAACTGGCGATCGGGAAAGAAAGGGAATGTAGATCCAGATGTCTAAGAAGTGAGGGTTGAGAAGTGTTTAGGTTTGAAAGATCTTAGATAGAATACAATTTAGAGCTATAGGGCGAAGTTAGAAGGATCAGAGCGCTTCCTTTTTTTCGAATAGGGTTGGACATTATGCGCGCTTCCAGACACGAGGAAGTGCTAGTATTGGGCATAGAAGATATAGTCGAAACGAGGCGGCGTCAGCATGGAAAGCACACTTCCTTAAAAACTTGGGAGGAATGCTATCCGGTCCACCCGCCTTCCTAACGTCATAGATTTCAGGAGCCCATGTAACCCGATCAAATGAATCGCAGTAAAAGGCATAGGACACCTGAGAGGAGAAGGAGAGTAAGAGGAAATGACAGAAATAGTCCAGCGGAAGTGAGTGTAGGAGGAAAATTAGGGAGCTGAAGAGATTGGCTTTTCAGTTGGAGTATTAGCAACAAAACCATCAGAGCGAATAAGAGGAGGAAAGGATAAATTCACAGAGTTGTTAAAGATGTTTTGGCAAGAGGCCCGAAAGATTCAGTAGGAGAGCCAAGGAGGTCAGCGCACTTTCGTTTGATGAAAGTCCACTTTGCTCGACTAAAGTACCCCCCCCCCCCCCCCCACATGCAACGATTTCTAGCTGAATGTAAATTAACAAGAATGATAGGAGAACGAAAATTTTTCCACATCCGATACGCACTGTCTGTAGCCTGAATGACCAGAGAACGAGCACGATTGAACCATGGGTTTTAAGGAGAAAAGATTTAGTCGAAGAAGAAATGAACCTGTCATCCCATCAACGATTACAGCTCCACCTTATCGGCAGAAGCTGAAGCCTCTTCAGAGTCAAAGCAGTTCACTCCAATTATAGTTAGCGTAGAAGACACGCCAATGCCCCCCAATCGCCCGATCAAGGTAGCCGGAAAAACCGCATAGGCAGGAGGAGCTGTGTGGAGAGAAAAGTATTAAAATTAAAGAGATATAAGGTTGTGGTTATTTACCAATAAAAGCGAAGGTGGTGTATTTATACTTTATAGAGAGAAAGACTAGTGGTGAAACATAGGGCAAGTGTGTAAAAAATTGGTTTGGGCGATCCCGAAATTAATCTAGGTTATAAAATTAGTTGCTCCAGATCGTTGAGACAGAATGATTCGGCTTCCTCCCACCTAAATCAGTATGAGAGGAAACCATCCATTCAGGTGTTGTGTACATTGAAATCCCTAAATAGAGGACCTCAGATTTGGAGTGAGAAGATATGACAGTTTCGTAAGATAATCAAAAAAGCATGAAAAATCTTGTATGTTAGGAGAAACAAGTAGAAGAAGCACAAGATTATTGTAGTAGAAGGAAGAAAGATTTAAGCCACAGAACATCGAGTTAGGAGGATTCGAGATCTCGAGACTGTTATAGGAGTAATGAAAAAAAAAAAAAAAAAAAAAAAAAAAAAAAAAAAAAAAAAAAAAAGACAGAAATAAAACAGACAAAAACCAGGAGAAATGAGGAAAAAATTTTCGCACGCAAAAGCCAAATTTTTAAAACTTGAAATTTTAAAACGCTAAAACCCTATTAAGCTAATATCTAAAATATGAATAACCCAGAAAGTTTAAAAACACTCGCTCTCTATTCTAGCAACAAAATTGGTACAAAAAAAAAGAAAAAAAAATTATTGATTTCAACTAAAAAAGTGAAGCTAAATCTGTATAAAGATTATTAAGTAATGCTATTCAAATAGGTAATGTTACGCTTAAAAACCCAAGTTGGAGAAACGCAAAAATCTAAGTTAAAAGAAGTCGAAGAAAAAAAAAAAACATAATCTAGTACTAGCTATATATCGAAACTAGATTTATTATTTAATCTAAAAAGTTTCTTCATAATTTTTCACCCAAAAGTAAGAAGTATCGGCCAATTTAACCGATACCGATACCGATACCCAAAGAATGCCGATACTACCCATACCGATACTATCGGTACATGTTTTATAATATATATTAAGTATATATAATATATATATATATATATATATATTATATAAATATATATTATATATATATATATATATATAATATATATATATAATATTATATATATATATATATATATATATATATATATATATATATAATATAATATATATATAGTATATATATTATATATATATATATTATATATATATATATATATATAAGATATATAATATATATATATATACTATATATATATAATAATATATAGAATATATATTATATATATAATATAGATATTATGATATATATATATATATATATATATATATATCATCACCCACCTTCTCTCCCCAAGACTGGGGGGTAAGATGTGTATCATGCACAGGAAACAGAAAAGTAATAGAGGAACATAACGCAAGTCGAAAAGAAAGCCCATTAATACCTCCCCCTTTATACCTTCTAGTCCCTGTCAGAAAATTCACCTTAGAGCTGTTACAGAATGCAAACAGACCCTCCACTTATTTTTCATCTTGTCAATTAAGGTTCATTCCCTTGGCCCAGTGGCCACAACCATGCCAACTCACAAAAACCCGCCTTTCACCCCTATTATGCACCTTTCTTCTCGCCTCTGCCAAACTCACATTTCTCTCCTCCAGGCATTCTTTTACTGACTCAATCCACTTTTTCTTCGGTCTCCCAGCCGATCGATTCTCAGTACACTCACCACTATACATCCGCTTAACCAACTGACTACCATCCATCCTTTCAACATGACCAAACCATCTCAACATGTACTTTATTATTCTCTCATTTTACCAATTTCTCTCAAAACCCCACGGGCAACTCTAATACGTTCATTCCTCATTCTCACATCTAACAAACGCGTCCCTAAGATTGTCCATGTGAACACAAATTGAAACTTTAAGATCATGCTTTCTTATTCCAGACCATAGTCTCACTACTATACATTAACACAGGTAACAACATACCCTCAGGTTAAGACCTAGCCACACCCAATACTTAGCCTCTTTACATCACAACGATTTATTGCACCAGCCACCTTCTGCCATTCAACTTTCCTTACTACACTCTGCATCATTCCGTGCCCTTTTCATCCAACATATACCGTATGTTAAATATTTAAACTCAGACACTTGTTCCAGCTGCTCACCATATAACATAACTTCATACCGAGAACTGTCCTTACTCACAACTAGGGTTGGGAAAAAAACGTTTTTTTCAAATCGTATTTTTTTCATTTTTTGTTTTTTTCGTTTGTTTTTCATTAAATGTATTTTTAAAAATAATAAAGGGCTAATATATTTCATTTGAGTATTTTCATTTTTCAGATATAAGGATACTTGAAATTTAAACAAATATTCCATTATGATTTATTAAATAGCAGAACTACCTTTCTCCTATATTTTATCAATTGTTTTCGTAACAATTACAGCAGCTTGTAGCCTGGAGACTGCTGTTTGTAGGCTTCTACTTATTAATTTAACTATGTATTTTACATGTGTATCATATAATCATATTTATGATTTACTTTTAATATTAAGGTATATTATATTTATATAGAATGAGTCTGAATGACAAACAAAAATCAAAAGTGACTTAAGGATGCAAAAAATAATAAAAATATTGAAATAAAATTATACCCAAGATTGTAAATGAAGAAGGATGAGTGAATGACTAAAATATAATATTTGGCTTTGGAATATCAAATTTTGATTCACTAATCACTACTCCCCAGACCCCAGTCACTACTGGGTACTGACTACTGTGCTGTGACTACTGTCAAGCTCATAATCACTGGGCTCATCAGCGTGATCAGCCACATTTAATTTGATTAATAACTGATAAGTCTGATATCTCAGTCGTATGAAAGTATGTGTGAGAATGACAGTGGTGAAGGGAGCAGGGGAAGTAACAGACTCTTAAGCTTAGCTGCCTAGCATAATCATCTCTTATCAGTTGGCAAATTTTCACAATTTCCTAGTTCTAGATTATGAGCAATAAATACTAGTTTTTGCAATGTCTACACAACAAAAGTTATATTTTATACGAAAGCCTTTGCAACCTTTTATTTCCTTAAAAAGTACACGACTTTTTGCATGTGGCATTTCTAAATTCTGATTAAATAATTATGATAAAAATGTTACTGAAAGCTGAAACAGAGTAAGAAAACATTAATGAAGCCACAAACAAATTATTATGAATATCAAAATTCAGAATATAAAATAAAAATATGGAAAACCCATAAAAATTTTGAACACAAACTCAGGGGTTTCCACCTTGTAGGAAATTGGAACCAAAAAATGTCCCAAATTAGAGCATATTGCTAAAATTTATAATAAATTGTCAAACATGTAAATTCCACAATTTAATTGAAGAAAATGAAAAAAACAAATTTTTACTTGTTTTTTTCAGGCTGTGTTTTTTTCATGAAAAAAAAACATTTTTTCGGAAAAAAACGAGCTTGTTTTTTTTCTTTTCCCAACCCTACTCACAACCATAACCTTACTCTTATCTACATTTACTTTCAAACCCCCCTCCTTTTACGACCTGCCAAATCTCTCTACCAATCCTCCCAAACTCTCTTCAGATTCGCCACACAAAACCAAATCATTTGCATATGACAGGTGGGGCACTCTCCACTCTCTTCCATTCTAAATCATTCTAACATCATCCCCTGCCACCCCCACCTCTATTTCTTTCATAACCCCATCCATATACAAATTGAATAACCAAGGAGACACATTCCTGCCTCACTCCGCTATTAATATTAAACCAATCACATTCGACTCCATTTATTCCTACACTCGCTTCACTATCGTCATGCATACTTTTGATTCCATTCAAAAGCCTACCACCAACATTATATATCACTAACACCTGCCTAAGAGCTTCCCTATTAATCCTATCATACGTCTGTTGCATATTCATAAAACCTAAATACA